>JABFPN010002491.1:0-22046 GCA_022817305.1 Leptoteleia sp. ZL-2020 | reverse complement strand
ATGCACGCGGACCTATCGGAAGCACCCCTATTGTATCGATTGTGTGTTTAATAACGTATTGTGCGTGCAGAATGATATTCCGTTAGCATCGATGGTAAAAACGCAACCCAAATTACTTTTAGAGCCGAGAGGTCCAATTAAATGTTACTTTTAAAGTTTCCATCGGATTGTCAACGCTATTGGAGAATGTATCAGTTTTAAATCGAAACGGTATTCCTGCTTTCGCTATAGCTAGTAGTGATTTCAAACAATTCAAGTTAATGTAATATTTAATACGTGATTTCATATTTTTATAAATATGCATCAATGGTGGCAGGTCATTCTCGAATGGGTAACATTTTGTTCATAATATTCTTTTCAGTTTTTGTTCGTTTTCGTTGACATTTCATCTGTATGTAAACATTGAATAATTTAAAAATACTACAATTTCACGCTTTTCATATATTGTTAATAAAAACCATGAATTTATAAAACTGATAAAAAATTCTTGCATCTAAATAGTAAAATAAAAGTACATTTGTTGATTTATTGCAGGTAAATTGTTTAGATATTTTAGATGTGAAGATAACAGATAAGTTAGATTTACAAGATGGTTATATTTATAAAAAAATCATCGAATTAATTGGGTAAGTTTTTATTCTTTCAAATTCTTATAAAACACTACATTATATTCTATTATGATCACTTAATTTTTAACTAAATATAAAATATATTGTCATTATTCAATGGAAATTTCATTACAATATTTGAATTCTCAGAAATAATTGCTGAATACTAATTTCTCATTTTATACGCCTACTTTATATGACAATAATCAAATAAAAATCAAATTGTTTTATAGCTTCTGCTAATTAGTATTCTACAGTTTTCTATCAAAGAAGATTGATAATGATTATTATTATTTGAATAATAAAAAAATACAAACTACAGTGATTTCATTATATTTTTAAATATATTCTGGTGATGTTCAAATATCTTCAAAAGTTTAAAGAAATATTTTTTTTTAACTAAATTAAACTTGTTTAATAAAATTATTGACATGCACTTTCAAATAATTTTAGTGTTTGGAAAGCTGACGATTCTGTTGATGAAAATACAAATCAAGTAATAAATTTTATTAAAGGTAAGAATAAATCTTGAACATTACTTTTTATATATAAAATATCTAATAACTTTTATTAAATAAGTTAATATAGCATAATAGTATGATAGCAGTTTTAAATTTTAAAACTTTTTATTTTGAAATAAATTGATAAATGGCAGCTTTACTAATAAATACAGTCTTACATATATATGGAAGAAAGTTTGAGATAGATTTTGCCAAGTTTTACGCTAATTCTTTTTTAAAGTTCTATCTTACTGTTAGCTGTAAACTAACGCTGTTTCTATAAGATATTATTGGAATTATTATGCCATCAAACGGGTACTGCTTGTCCAAACTTTTTTCCCATTTATGTTTCTATGCTTATCTTGACATTAACAACTACCATTCATCTACATTTTAGAAATATTAAACACATATATGAATATAAATTATAAATTATATGAATTATTGTATATTTCTTATTGTTGTATATTATTTAATTTAAAGTCTAAATTATACAAACAAGAATAAATATTATAATTATATAACTTCCAGAGGAGTATCCTGAATTCATTACAAATGATCACGTGCCTACTGAAAATAATGATATTCAGATTGCTTCTTTATTTCTGCTTCGGGCATCACAAGAACCGGAATTTCAAAAGCCCATGAGTAGAAATTTACAGAATAATACACAAATAAAGATCAAAATGTTCCTTGAAATTATGTTACCTTATGGCCGTCATATAACCAATGACATCATTGACATGGCAATAAGCGAATTAATGGACGAGAACCCTATTCCTCCAAATAGAACCCCTAAAAAGCGCCCTTTACGTGAGTTTTTTACTTCACCAGCAGCTATGTCTGCTCAGAAACAGCGCATTGTAAATGAACGCGATCGACAAATTCGTCATTTACAATCTGAACTAGAAACTGAGCGTTGTGAAAAAGTATACTTACAAGATGACTTGAAAACTCGCGAAGAAAAGATAAAAGACTTGCAGGCAAAACTACAAATAAAAAATGATGAATTAAAAAATTTGCGCACTGAACGAATGAATCCGTATACCCCACAATCGTGTAAGAAAACGAAAGACAACTTGGAAATAGTTTATAAAAAAGAGGTTGAAAGTCTGGAAAATTATATAGCAAAGTTGCAAAAAGATTGCGAGAAAGTTGAAACTGAGAAGGAAGAATTGAGGCAGAAAATTTTGAAGTTGAAAATTAAACTGGAGTCTACTGAGAAAAAAAGTAATCATTTTGAGGAGCAATCAGAAATGCTGCTGGCACAGATGGAACTGAAGGAACGTGAAATTGTGGATCTGCGCATGCAAAACGAAGAATATCGAAACTTGCTTAAGGAGATGAAGACGGAAGAACAAAGTTTTGAGTGCGATGATATATCCTACAACAAAAATCGAAAATCGCTCAACTTCAGTAACAGTGAAGTTATGAGTTCCGTGATTGATGTACAACTTTTGGAAATGAAAGAAGAGTGCGGCAGACTGAATTTAGAACTGGAAAAGGCACTAAGTAATTTGAACGACGCAAATACTGAAAACAGAGGTTTGCGGTTTACTAATGATATTTTGAAAGAGAAAGTAGAGCATATAGATCAAGTGGCACAACAATTCCGCTGTGCTGAAGAAAAGTTGAAGGTTAAAATAGATGAAGTGTCCAAGTTGGAAACTGAGTTAATGGTTCTAAGTGAAGAATTAAAACATGCCAAAGATCAGATCATGCAAAAAGACAAATCATTACAGGACGGGGAACAATGCGAAAAAGCTTTGAAAAACGAATTGAATAAGCTGACAGCAAGATTGCAGATCCTTGAAGAGAATATGCAAGCTGAAAACAAACGTACAGTAAGTTTGAAATCCATGCTTTCAACACTGGAACAGGAGAAAGTTATATTGTCGGAAAAGCTGCAGTTGACAGAAAGCAGTCTGTCCTCTAAAGAAGTGTTATTAAAAAATTTAGAGGAAAGTGAAAGGAATTTGAAAAATGAATTGAATAAATTTACAGCAAAGACAAAAGTTTTGGAGGAGTCGTTAAAAAAGGAAGAAATTAAGTCTGAGGAATTGGCTGGCTGTTTATCATCGTTGGAAACAGATAATTTGGTTTTACTAGAGAAATCGAAAGTCGTCGAAAAACAGTTACTTCATTTAGAAGAATCGTTAAAAAGGGCTGATTTAGAAAATTTGAATTTGAATCGTGAAGTGAAGAATTTGAACGAATTATTGAGTAGTGAGAAATGCTCAAATGAAAACTTGAATATTCAGGTTTCAAAACTTGAACAAGAGAGACAGTCGTTACAACATCTGAATTGCAAATTAACAGATGTCAATGCGCAATTGCAAAATGAAAAGGAAGATATTCTTACAAGTTTGAAAAATACAGAACAAAATCTAACTCAAGAAAGAAATCTATTAATAGAATCCAATAACCTTATTAGTGAGTTAAAGCGAAAGTGTGATGATTTGCAAGAAAGTTACAAATCAACAGAAAATCTTATAAAAACTGAAAAACATTCTTCAGATGTTTTGAGAACCGAAAATGAGATTCTTAAAAAAGAAAATTTAAATTTGTTAGAAAAAAATGAAACTACTGAAAGAGAAGTGATCACACTGAATGAGTTACTGACGCAAGCCAAACAAAATATTGAACAAAGAAATAAAGACAACATAAATTTGGAAAATTCTATGAGAAGGATGGAAGAATTTTTGGCTGGAGAAAGATCGGAGAAAGCATATTTGCACACTCTTATTGAAAAATTGGAAAACAGAGAACAAAGTTTATCAAATAATTTGAATGTTGTTAAAGCCGAGTTGAATGAAAAATTACATTCCTTATTATCTTCAATTGAAGAAACAAATAAAATGAAATCCGAAATGATCAATCTAGAATCTAAATGTCAAAGCTTGGAAGAAAAATTAAAAGTTGAGGAATTAACAGTAAATAATTTACGAAACACGTTATCTCAGATGGAAAAAGAGCATAAAAATATTACCGCAGAAAATTCAAAATATAAGGTTGATATTAACCATTATGAAGATTTAATTATGAAGCTAAACAATGAAAATGATATTTTGAAAAAAGAATTATCTGATTTAAATGAATATTTGCGAGAGGAAAAATGTCAGTCTAAAGATTTACAAAATTCAAACATAGATCTAAGAATGCAAACAGAAAATTTGTTGAAAACAGTAGAAAAATCTGAGTTATTGATTCAGGAATATGAAAAGAATATAAAAGAATATCAAATGTCAATTTCTGTAATGGATAAGGATATAATGTCAAAAGATAATGAGTTGAAAACATATAATGAACAAATTATTAAATTGAACGAATCCGTCATTAATCTTGAACAATCCATACGAGAAAAGGATAAATACATTGATGCGATGAGAAAGACTGTACTTGAGAATGAATATACGTTAAATGAAAGTATAAAATCTTTGAAAGACATTGCTTTGGAAGGTTCACAATTAATTGAGAGTAATTTTAACATTTATTCCAACATCACTATCGAAAATTTATGCGAGGAACTAAGAATGATGATGGCTTCAATAAAAACTCTGAATAATATAAAAGATGATTCTATGTGTAAAAAGGAAGAAGAATTTAATCAAACTTTGTCTTCTTTGAACAAAATACAAAAAGAAAATGTTGATTTCAAAGAGAAAATCAATGATATGTTCGATGAAATATCACGCAAAGAAGAATTATTATCGCAGAGTGAAGAGCGAGAATCCCAGTTGCAAAGAAGATTGGAAAACGTACAAGGCAGTTTATCAAATCAAATTGAAGAATTACAAAATAAACTCTTGAAAATGGAAGAGGAAAATTCGACAGTTATTGCTGAATTGTGTAATAACAAATTGACACTGGAAACGAAATTGTCAAACAGCTCTCAAGAATTATCATCTGCTATTTCACATAATACTGAATTACAAAAAGAACAATCTCTATTACAAGATGAGATAATGAAATTGTCAAAAGAACTAAGCGATAATCAAGAACAAAATACTATAATACGAAATGAAAAGTTACAGTTAAAAGAACAATTATCTCAATGTTCCAAAGAATTAGCTGAAACTCATTCAAAAAATAAATTAATGGAAAATCAAATCTCACAGTTAGAAAGGTTGAAATCTCAACAAGATTGTAAAATTTTAAGCATTCAGGCGGAACTAAATCAAACGTTACAAAATTTGATAGTTCTAGATAAGGCAGAAAAAATGTTGAAAGAGCAAATTGAGTCACTAGAAAAAGAAAAATTAGAGTCCAAATTGAAGTTGAAGGAAGTCTTTGATGACCTTCAGACGGTAAACATGCAGCAGAATGTAAATCTAGAAACCCAATATAAACTTAATAAAGAGAAAGATCTTCGTATCGAGGAATTATGTAAAAATGTTGCAGAGCTAGAATTATCCTTAGCACAGGAAAAAGAGCATAATCTGGTCTTAAATAACAAATATCAAATGTTGGAAAATAATTTAAAAACAGAAAAAAATAATGCCAAAGAACTGAAGAAAAATCTTAATCAATGTCATGTTGAATTAAAAGATTCTCAAAATAAATATTGTCAAGTCTCGTCATTATATAATGAAATTGAATCAAATTACTTGAAGTTACATTTAGCAATAACAAATTTGGATACTAATATTTCAAATTCTTTAGAAGACAAACTAGAAAACTGTTTAATTAATAAGATTATGTCTTCTATAACGATGATAACCATGTTTAAAAAAAGTTATGAAAATTTGTTGATCAAGAATCAGGACTTGCGCGAAACTTTATCTAGCGAAAAAGCGCATTCGGAACACGTGGAGGCTGAAAACGTTAAATTACGCGAAGAAATGGAACAGTTTAAATTAAATCGAAAGAAGTTTGAGGAACTCATATGTGAAATTTTGAAGAAGACCGAGCTATTCCAAATGTTGCTTTCATTGGCTATGAAGTTGAGATACGAATTCGACATGCAATTAAATGTCATAAAAGAAAATTGGACAGCGATAAAAAACAAATATGAACCTATTTTAGTAACCAATCGTCAGTCATGTGACCGTTTACAGCAACTTGTTTTATTTAAAGAGGAGTTGGACAAAAACATTACGGAGTTGAGATACAACCACTTTAAAAATGCACACTTTTTGCTGGAAGCCATGCATAAGTCAATTCTTTGGACAGAAAAAAAGTTGAAGAATAGTACTTCCTCTTCAAATGAAGACAACTTCGAATCATTACACGACGTTTTCTTGAACGAGTCATTTTCCAGTGACGAATCTGTCGTTAACGCGGATATTGAAAGAAATAAACAAGCTCTCCAGAAAATGCAGAGTGTCAAAGATGATATTGAAAGTTTCATTAATTTGGTTGAAACTTATGATGAGGCGCTTAAAAATGGGGAGATTAAACTGGAACTGGTTCAAGAAGAGAAACTGAAAATCGAAATTGAAAAATCAAATAAGGAGAAAAAGGATTTAAAGGATAAGCTGGATAATATGAGAACGAGAAATGCTAAATTGGAGAAGAACATAGATGGCCTAAGGGTTGAAGTTAGGCTATTGAAAGAAGGGCAATTAAATAAAGTTGATTCTTCGGAAATTGATAATTTAAATAAAAAAATAAGCCATTTGGAGAAAGAGAAGGAAGAATTGAAATTAGAAAAGGAACGTTTGGAAACTAATAAGGATGATCTGGAAAAAGTTAGAAGAGAATTAGAAAAAAGTAAAGAAGAGTTGGAGAAAGATAGGGAGAATGTTGTAGCCAAGCATAAAGAAGAATTAACGAAAAAGAATACAGAATTTGAGGAACGTTTAAAAGAAGTTCATAATGAATACGGAGCTAAATTGGATGTGTTGAAGCAGAAAATGGTAAATATGTTAATTTAAGCATTTCATTTTCATGTTTGCCTTATAATAAATTAATTTCATTAATAAATCAAAATGTCTAAAATTATAATACATATGACGAACTAAGATCGAAGATAAACATTTTGTTTTGTTTTGAAAAAGACACTGTGTCAAGTTTTTACGTTAGATATATTACATATCTGGATGAAATATATGTTTTGGATAAATTCAACGCACTCCGTGCACAATTACTTGTCATTAAATATTATTTCAGATAGTAATTTATGTTTTGACTGCTTTGATTCATACAAGTTTTATTTATTTAGAAAACCGCATATAATGAAGAAGTTACGAAAATAAAACAAGAACAGGAGAAGATAATTGAAGACAGGATTAAGTCTTTGAGGACAAAAATGGAACAACAGTGTCGTAAACATACTGATGAAATAAGTAAATATAAAGATCACGTAAGTGAGTTAAGTACTCAGTATTGGGATGTGGGAGAAAAACTTATTTTTGAGAAACAAGAAAAAGAACAAGCATTGCAGCAATTGAAAAACTTGAAAGGAAAAATGAATGAAAATAAAAGTGAACATTTATCCATGATACAAAAAACTCTGAGGTATTTTTATATTAAAAATATATTTGATTATAATTGTATAAAGTAATAACTTGTAATTAACGTGTCATCTTTTTTTATTATTATTTTAGTTTGGATAGAAGAGAATTTCCTCACGATTTTGATTCTTTTAAGTCGAGAAGTGGACATACCATTCGAGTAATCGAAGAAGAAACTGTTTCAAGAAGGCACAGCGTTAGAAGTATTCAGGCTATGGGGAATCCATTTAATGCCGAAGATGAAGAAGGCGAAATATTTGATAATAATTATTTAAGTATGTTAAACAAAGAATTGTTTTTTATAAGATTTATTAAAACTCTAAACTAATGTTATATTTTTAATTTAGCTGACATGAAAGAAGGTCGTCAAAGATTACCAGCTCCTGATCTTGATAGGTTGTCTGTATTGCAGAGAAGAAACACTCTTTGCAAACCACACTTAAAATCATCTTATCCCGCAGAAACTCAGTTTCAAGCTGTAGGATTCAGTGAAGAAGAAATCAAGGTTGCAATAACATTTTTTTATATTTTTTTAATGTTGATTACCATAACAAATTTGTTATCAGCATGGGCATATAATGATTTCTATTTTAAATAACAGTACTTCCTTTGGCAACAACTTAGGCGTTCCTATTTTTTTTTTGTTGTTTTTGTTTCGATTGTTATTTTCCTTTTAATTGTAATTTTATTTTTTAATATTATACGTTTGTAATATCATTTCACATTCATTTACTCACAATATTCACATATAATATCATTCATTCAATAAAAAAAGAAAAAAATGTATGTTTGTAGACTGGTGGTGGATCAGATGAAATATTTAATGATAGTCTGAGTCAGAGTTTACTGCCAGGACAAAAACCAAGGAAAAAGGATCGTACTCAAGTAAGTATTGTAGAGTGTATTTAATCATAATATAAATAAGAATTGTATTATGTATGTAATTAGTTTTGTTTTTTGTTGATGTTTGATTTATCACTGTATATTGTAGCCATCGTATAAAAAACCTGGACCACCTACACCAAGTAAAAATGGGGGACGATTATCATTACAGGTGCATGAGAATTATAGTATTAATTAATATCAATAAAAAATTATTCTTTTTTTTAGTATTTTACAATAAGCAAACATTGCTATATTTCGTTATGAAATGATTATAAATGTTTACACACAAACATGTTTATAATTAATTGTATGAAGGAGGGATATTTCGTTCTTTTAGAAATGCTTCAATGGTCAAATGATCTATTGAAGTCTAATTGAATTCGAGTTAAAAAAAGAACTACTTTAATTGATATTAGTTATATAATTGAAATAACAACTTTTATACAAGTTTTTCAAAGATTATTTTATCACTTCCATGTGTTTGAAATATAAATTAAAATAATGATTCATATATTTAGGGAAATGAACTTCCACGATCGCCTACATCAAAAATTTTAAAAGAAAGAAATGCCGACAGAAAGACAAATGTGACACCAAAGCGACTGAAAGATTTCTTTAGTACTTCAAAAAAGCAAGATGAGGTTATTATTTTACATAACAATTACTTATTTAAGATATATTATAAATTTCATTAATTAGAATTAATGTTGAAACTTTTTATATCACATATATTTTATATTCATTTTATTTGTCACACAGAATGGCACACCACGAAGTCGTCGACTCAGTATTTTTCGAAAGCAGCGTCCCGCGACAGATAAAATTTAATTAAACGTAATTTAAGATTTCATAGTGAATTCAAATGAAATATAAAGAAAATTGTTTACATCAGCTTTAAAATGTAAGCCGGTTATGCTTTACTACTTTTTATTGTATATAATTATTGTATGTTTAGTTATTATTGCAACATTTTTAAATAATATTGTACATGAAAAAGTTATTTATAAATTTCATTAAAATAGATTATTAAAAAACCAAAAAAAATCTGTTTTTTTTTTCAGGTAACCAGAAACATTTGCAATAATTTAGATAGTTTCTGATTCATTGAGAAATTAATAAACTTATATAATTAATAATTAAATAAGTATAAAAAAAAAGAATCACTTTTTTATATTTATGGATTGATAACGCTTTTTAATTAATAAATGTAGAAAGGAATAAAAAAATAATATATATTGATAAGAACTATCTTTCTAAAATTAATGTATTAACAACGCAATGAATATTTCGAATTGTTTATAATCTTCCGTATAATTGGAAGAAATGCACCAGGCCTTAAAATAAAAATAAGTTTCTGATATTTTTATTAATTATAAAAAAATAATTCTTTAAAGTGATGTTCCAAGTATAGGTAGCGCCCTGCAATATCGGCTTTGGTGTTTTCCTTTATAAAAATGAAACGAATGATAACTTTGTAATATAAATACCAGGCCGCCATTCTACAATGTTAGGAAAGTACTATCGATTGCAATGATGTGTTTTGAGAGAAAAACAACAAAAAACTATGTGAAATATTTTCATTATCATTAATACTAGAACGACCAGACAATTTCTAAACAAAGATGATCCGAATTACAGTACCGTGCGTTAGAAGGAGAGGTCAGCAGTCAAAATGACTGCTTTGGTTGTCTAGTGTTAAATGTCGGTAAAAAAGCTTAATTCTCTTTTCATCTCTTTGCATCAGTCTTTAACAAAAAATATGTTTTTTTTTAGTCATTAATATTCTCCTGGTGCTAAAGAATGACTGTCCAGTCATTATTTTACAATATATTTATTAGTATTATTTTAGATTAAAAAAACCACCTTGAACATCACCTTAAAGCAGTTTACAAAGGCATTTCTAACATCCTCTTGATACAACAATGTGCTATTTTAGGGATATCTTATTCTACTAAGATCATAGGGGTTTTGAAACTAAAACAAACACAAAGCTACCGTCGCGAATATTTTGTATTAATGCAAAAAAAAAACAGTAGGATTTAGAAAATAACCCGCTAAGGTCGTCAGATACAACATATTTTTGTATTTAAGTATACATAAATATTTAACTGTCTACCCAAATTACCACTTACTTAAAACAATGAGTGTTTCTAGAGGACTTAGGTTATGTTTAACCGGTAGAGTAATATTTCGGAGTACTCTTCGTCAATATTCTAACCGAAATGTATTAAAATTACATGAAAGAGGAATGTATGAAGATTTATTTCCCGAAGTACGCTCGTGAGTATTTTTTATACGAGCTTTAATTTAAATTTTACATACTGTCATTAATCTTGTGTTCGTTAAAAAAACGTCCTTATTATGACAGTTTTCAAAATACTTTAGCATTCACATCAATTATTCTGTTAATAGTTTATTAGCAATAGTTTAAATATTTGTCAAAAATTTAATGTCATATTTTAACATTCCATCATTACATTTTAATTTTAAATCAAACCTTTATCATAAACTCATGTTTGTATTTTGATTATTATAAACTTAATGGAATTGTGAAGTTTCATTATATTATTATTATTACTTTTATTTGTTTTTTATGTTTTAGAAAAGAAATAATGGATCTTCTTAATAAAACACCACAATGTGTGTATGCAGGATTTGATCCAACTGCAGATAGTTTGCATTTAGGAAATTTATTAATTATCATGAATCTTCTTCATTGGCAAAGGGGTGGTCACCAAGTGATAGCATTGCTTGGAGGTGCTACTGGGTTGCTTGGGGATCCAAGCCACAGAAAGTCAGAACGTGCAGAATTAGATTTAACAATTATACAACATAATTTATCTTCTATTGAAGAAAATATAATTAGATTGTTTGACAATCATCAAAAATATTTTTGGATGGATAATGAATCTCCATTGAAACCTTTAAAAGTAGTTAATAACATAGATTGGTACAAAGATATAAAAATTTTAGACTTTTTAAATACTTTTGGAAAGTACTTTAGAATAGGAACTATGATAGGTAAGATAAATTTTTATTTTTATAATAAAAAATGTTATTTTTACAGATATCGAATAAAAATAATTCTATATGTTATGAAATATACTAATTTAATATTTGCTGAAGATCATTTCATAAAATTTTACAAAATTCCTTTACATTTAATATTACAAATATATTGTTAAAAATGTATAAAAAGTATATAAAAATTATACAAAAATTGAATGTTTATTATAATTAATATAACTATTGTTTTTATACAATTAGACAATTTTTTTTTTACTTTTAGGGAGAAAGTCAGTACAGGACCGGCTTAAATCACCAACTGGAATGAATTTCTCAGAATTGACTTATCAGATATTCCAAGCTTATGATTGGTTCTACTTGTATAAAAATTACAATTGTTGCTTCCAAATTGGTGGAGCTGATCAAATGGGTAATATCTTGTCCGGATATGATTTGATAAGAAAGACAAAAAAGAAAGAGGTGTATGGACTGACATTACCTTTAATAACAGCTGAGGGTGGAAAAAAATTTGGCAAGTCAGTAGGCAATGCTGTTTGGTTGTCTACAAATAAAACTTCAAGTTTTCAGCTGTACCAATTCTTGATAAGAACCAAAGATGCAGATGTGGAAAAGTTTTTAAAGTTGTTTACATTTTATCCTCTTCCACAAATCAAACAAATCATGGAAAGTCACGTACAGCATCCAGAAAGACGCTCTGCTCAAAAACATTTAGCGGAGCAAGTGACCCTACTTGTTCATGGAGGTATATCAAAATATTTATTACACATTTGATAATTCACCATATAAATAATCAATATGATGTATAAATATTTACTTTTTAATAATAACAACAATATTACAATTAAGATTATGAGTATAAAAAATGATTAACGTGAAATATGTAGTAATAATAACTTATTATTATAAATTTTAATTATAAAAATTTCTATTACTTATTTAATTCATCAAATACATGTGTAATTTGTGTTCCATGAAATAATATCACTTAAAAAATAACAAATTAATATAAAACATTACATTTACATTCTTTTATATAACTCTAATTGTTTTATTTCATTTGGATTGTTTCTTACCAAGTGTTATGTTATTATTTTAAAATAGTTAAAGTTAATATATAGCTAAATTAATACTAGATATTAGATGAAAACCTGGAATTATATAAACGATTTGTATATTTTAAATAATTTCAGATTTTAAGGCTGTAACTAATTTCTCTATTCGTGTAGTTACTGTCTTTTACAATCACAATTATATTTATTATATATTATTATGTGCATTGTATTTATTTTTCAGATAAAGAATTGGCGTCTGCGAAGAGAATTACTAAAATTTTATATGACAATGATTTAGAAGGGATAACATCATTGAAAGCGGAAGAAGTTGCAGAGATATTTGAAGGTGCTAAAATTGTTGAGGTTATGCCAGCAGATGGAATGACAGTATATGACCTTGCATTAAAAACAAGATGCTTTAATAAGAATTCCGATGCTTTAGAAGTTATACCATCAGGTGGCTTTCAAATTAATCATCAAAAAATCACAAATATCAATGAAGTTGTAACGCCAGGCATACATATTTTATCAAATAATGTATCCTTAATTAGAGTAGGAAAGAAAAATTATCATATTGTTAAGTGGTTATAAAAGAAATGTAAATTGTATTTATAATAAACATTTTTAATAGTTTTGTAATGTTAGACACTTTGTACCTACAATTTTATAGTATTTGAAAACTAAATTATTCAGCATCTAATGATATTAAAATCTTACGTATTTCATTTTTTAGCAAAGGAAAATCAATTTTCGTCTGACTTAAAATCTCTTTCAAATCTTCATTCATCGTTTTTTGACGCCGTATTTCATCATCTAAAGTGATATCTGATTTTGAGTAGAATTTATAATTACCATTTTTTATCTTTTGCAGCATTAACCCTTTTCGTTGTTTTCGAATTAAAATTTCTAAATTCTGCAACAAAAGTTTTGAATTATGAATTATTTAAATTTATAAAATTTAAATTTTAAATTAATAATTTAAACTTTTCAATACATGATTTTTTATCAATTCTGCTTCCATGATTTGCTTATCCAAATCTGGAATAGCAATTTCGTTTTCCCGTAATACTTTTTGTGAAAGTTCCATTTTTTCTTCAAGATCTTTCTGAATGTCCTCCAACTTTAATATTTCGTCTTCCAATTGTTTTACTTCCTGCAACGAAATAATACATTAGGGTTAAATAGTTAATTCTTAATGAATTATATAAAAATATACTTTGTTCATTTGTTTGATTTTTAATCTCTGATCATCGAAACGTTTCTGAACAATTATTCTTCGGTTATGTTCATTTTTTGGATTCCTCTTTTCATCTGCAATCACTCTTTCTAATACGTTTTCCCTACGGGAAATACAAAATTCCATATCTTGAATAAGTTTCTGTTGAAATTTTTTCAAGTGAGACAATCTCATTTGCATTTTGTGAATTTCATTTTTCATTGTTGCTATGTCTCCAATCCCTTTTCGTTCTTCTTTAAAAGTCTTGCTCGCTTCACAAGCCATTTCTACCTATTATGCATTACGAAGGAAAATAAATAGTAAACACCAAATTTCTAAATAAAACCATTAACATTATATACTACACTCAAAGTGTATAACAATTAAAATATTCTCATATTACTTTTTTTTCCCAGGATAAACTTTCTAGTTGTAAATCATAAAGAGTATTTTTCAGCATTTCTTTTTTGTTTTTCAACTCCTTTATTTCTAATTGCAATGACATAAGTTCTTTTTCTGCTTCCTCCAAAGATATCGAACATTCATTTCGGGTGATGTAATTAATATCTTCTAATTGCTGCTTAAAATCTTTTCGAGCAGCCAAACGAGTATTTTTTTGTATCAATAACTGTTGTAATTCACTGATTTTTCGATTAATATTATTATACTCTTTTCTTTGCTTCTCTAATTCGTATTCCAATTTAAAGTTCTTTTGTTCAATAATCATGATTTGTTTTGTTAGCAAACCAAGCTCTTGTAATTGATTATTCCTTTGTTCTCTTAAATCAATCAAATTGCCTTGTTGACGTAACCATAATTTTTGGGATTGTTGGTTTTTCGCTTCAACATCACCTATGCTTTGTTCAATAGCTTTTATTTTTAACTTTAAGACGTTCACTTCTTGCCCCTTTGTTGAATGCAACATCTATAATTAAAATTTAAAAACAAAACATTCAAGTATTTTTATAAATGTTAACACTTCTATAAAAACTATTATTTTTAAATAATTATCTCAATCAACCTCTTGTATTTTATTCTTTAAATTCACAATTTTAGCTTCTCTCACACCGATAGTCGTCTCGCATTTTTTCACGTCTGTTTGCATTTTTTCCAATTTCTTTTCTTTCTCTATGTTGACTTTAACGAGCTCTTGTAAATTAAATTTTTCTTCCTCAATAGCTGTCATAATTTTCTGAATTGTCAGTAGATTTTTGCTGTGGGTATTTTCAATTTGGATGTTCATAAATTCATGCTCCTTGTTTTTTTTCTTTACTTCTTGTAATTGTTTATTCAATGAGCGGATGGTCTTATCTTGTAACATTGTCTCATTTAATTTTTCTAGTATTTTATCTTCTAAATCAGTTTTTGATTTATTAGACATCGCAAGTTCTTTATCCAATTCATTTTCATTATTTTGTAAAGTTTGTAATTTCTGTAAAAATATGTTTATTTTCATTAAAAAATAATTGATTTCTAATTAATTTGAAAATTTAATATTAAATATCTGTAGGTTTAAATTTTTTTAAATCTATTCTCATTAAAAGATTTTTATTTATAAAATTTAATTTAGTTTCACAACTTTATTAATACTAACGGTTAAAGTTTCGTTGCTGTCTTTCTCGCACTGTTCAGTTATTTTAGCAAGATCGCCCAATTCACATTCCAAATCTTCGTTTTTCTCTTTTTGTGATTCAAATTCTTTTGTTACAGAATCCAGTTCTTTATCAATCTTCGCCTTTAACTCTGTCAGAAGTTCATTGTTTTCCATTTCATTAGCAGTTTCTTGTTGTATATTATCTATCTCTTTTTGTAGGAA
The DNA here is from genome assembly GCA_022817305.1 of Leptoteleia sp. ZL-2020. Classification (NCBI taxonomy): domain Eukaryota; kingdom Metazoa; phylum Arthropoda; class Insecta; order Hymenoptera; family Scelionidae; genus Leptoteleia; species Leptoteleia sp. ZL-2020. The sequence continues at coordinate 6,487 of JABFPN010002491.1, read as the reverse complement.
TGTTAATAAATCTTGCATCTCTCTAAAATAAATTTAATTTAATATTATTTTATAAATAGAACAAACAAAAAATTCAAACGTTTTAAATTAATCTCTATGAAAATGTTTTGGAATAACTATTTTAATTTCCTGTAAGCTTTAAGAACGGTAGATTTTTTTTATTTGCAAAACAGAAGTTTATTGTGTAGACATATTATTGATGAAAAAAAAATAAATAATAAACCTACCTACGTTTAGCATTCTGCTCGAAACTTATTTCGTCTCTCTGTCTGATATACAAAATAATTAAATTCAAATTTTTTACAAAAACTTTCAGTTCTTTTTGCAAAGCTTCCAATTCTGTATTAGCATCACAAATTGCCTGACCAATTACTTTTTTATCTTCCTCTCTTATCTGTAATTGAGATTCCAAATGTCTTCTTTCACTATCAATTTTCCAAATTTCTTCGTCCAATTTAAATAATATATAATCTTTTTGTTTCTTATCACGCAACATTTCTCGTTGCACCTGAGCATCCTTTTCTGAAATTCGACGAGAGATTGAAACCTCACTCGCAATTTCATTTTCCAAAGTCGAGTACCATTTGTCCTGCAGAGATAATTGTTCCATCTGTTTTGTCAAATTTAAATGATTTGTACGAGCATCGTTCAATTCATCTGATTTTTTCTTTAGTTGAACTTGGGCTTTTTCGATTTCCTCTCGATGATGTTCACGAGATGCTTGAGCATCCGAACACATGTTTTCGTAACATTCAATTGCTTTTCTTTGATCCAAAATTTCTAACTCTAAATTACGCAATTTGTATCCACCATCTTCTCGCTGTTTGTTGACGGATTTTAATGTATGCCTCTATACAAAATATTATAAAAATTGTATAAATTTTGATGTAATACCTTACTATATAATATATTACATGTATATATACAAACTTTTTTCAAATAAAGTTTTATTTATTAAATTAAAAGATTTAAAGATAAAAATATTTGTATACACAGTTGACGTTTAAAAGACAAAAAAAAAGAACACTTCGCAGCCGGTAGGACTCGAACCTACGCTCCCAGAGGGAATCTGATTTCTAGTCAGACGCCTTAACCACTCGGCCACGACTGCTTCTCGTGTCATGCTACTAGTTGTTATATTTCTATTCTAATAGAATGATTAATACTTTATCTACATAATTCTTTCTTGATGATTGACACGATTTTTTGTTCTCTTATAATTTTAGCTGTTACATTCTAATGTAATAAATTACAATATTTCAAGATAAATTAAAATAACAATTTTAATTTTTTTCCTTTAATATTTCCAACACATGCTCAATATATAATATTTTTAAAAGAATGATAAAAGGTGACTTCATTAAATTATAAATAAACATATAAATAATAGTAAGACGAAATTAATACTATTTAAATTTTTAATTTTCATATTGTTCATATAAATTTCATATTAAATATTATACGTATGTTAAGTAAATTGTTAATTAATAGTTTATAGATTTCTTTATATTTTGTTGGTCTCAAGTGAAAGGTGAATCTTTTCACATGGTAAAACTAGTATTTCTTTTTTTATATATCTGTACCTACAATTTCTCGAATCTCTTCGGATAATTTATCATCCATACGAATAAGATGTGCTTTAAGTGCATTTTGGAATCTTTGCATCAAAGGATCATCCGGGTGCATAATATTAAATTGGCTGTCATCAATAAAGAGTGTTTTCATTTTAAATGACGTTTCGTTTTCCTCTTTTCCCGATAATTCGCACTCACAATCTTGATCACACATGATTTTCGTCTAGTTTTATAATACTTTCCAATAAAACAAAGTTGATTTAACAATTGTTTCGAATTATTTGCGTTAAAATTGTAAGAATATCCGCCCTTCGTTCACCAAAGTGAAATTTAATCAATTCAAGTGTTGACAGTTGTCATAGTGATTGAAGTTATGTTCTCAAATAGGCGAATAAATTAAAGACATTTTTAAGTGTACTTTGATGCATTTTATGTTATAAATTATTTTTACCGATTTCCTATCAGCCAGTAACGTTTTGAAAATCTATAATATCGGTAATAAACACTTTGCATGCTCTTAATTTCACAGAGGCTCTATCTCCTGCTGCCCTCTATGTTTATCATCGTCACATTCTTATTAACATCATATTTCCGCAATTGATCAATGTTTGTATTTTCTTCTTTCCTGGAGATTTACATGTTTCGTTTTGATTGACAACTGTTTTTTTTTTTGAATATGTTACTTAGACGAGTTTTGCACTCGTTTGCTTCTCAAAAATACCATATAAATCGGAGAATTCATAGCATTGCCAAAGTATCAGAGCTAGGAACAGAAAATGCGTTGGGAAAAAGAGTTAAAGTGCAAGTAAGTTTTAAATAAATAATTATTGATACATTTTAAAACTTGTATTAATAATAATTTATTAACTTATTATTTTTATAATTAAAGTTTTCCAATTATTGTTAATTAATATGAAACAATGAATTTAATATATAGATATCTTTTTTTTTATTGTATATATTTTTTAAATCCTTATTAAAACTTTCATTCTATTTTTCTATAAAATGTAAAATAATTTAAATGTTGATTCAATTATTGTTATCAATAGTGTTATGAAAGGGTATGATAAATATGATAAATAATAAGTATATGCTCATAAATGATAAATAATAAATATTTTTTTTATTTTATTAACATTTAAATAAATTCATAATAAAGACTATTTTATTTGTGGAAAAAAGAATTTTAATAAAATAGTGACTTTTTAAATTTATTTTAAAACTACTATAATGTATATTTTATTTCAATTTATTGAAATTACTCAAACATTATTTTTTAATTGATTATACAAAGTTTTATAATTCATACAATATATATTTCATTCTATAAATTTCACATTTTAATTAGCCACTATCAAATCCTATAGAAATTGAAAATTTTTATGAAATGTATTTTTACAGGGATGGGTTCGAGCAATCAGAAAAATGAAGGAATACCTATTTGTAGACTTATGCGATGGCTCCAGTCCAAAAAGACTTCAAATTGTTGTTAATAACAATGACAAAGTATCAAAGCTGACTTATGGCAGTAGCATTCAAGTAGAGGGTGACTTAGGTTTAGCACCGAATAATTCTTTAGAACTTAAAGCTACTGATTTAAAAATTGTAGGTGGTTGCAATGTTGATAAAGACAAATATCCTTTTCTACCTAGAAAATCATATGATGCAGATTACATGCGTGAATTTTTACATTTGAGACCAAGAACAAAGAGTTTTGGTAGCCTGTTAAGACTGCGAAATGCTACAGAATTGGCAATTATGGATTATTTAAGGAAATCAGAATATATTAAAATTCATACACCTATTCTAACGTCTAATGACTGTGAAGGTGCTGGTGAGACATTTCTAGTTAAACCAGAATCACAAAAGGTCATAAATACAATGAAAAAAGTAGACCAGTCTGATGATGAAGCATATTTTAATGCCAAAGCATTTCTTACAGTATCAGGACAGTTACAGTTAGAGGCTACTGCAAGGTTAGCATAAAAATGAATATACAACAATTCTTCTGAAAATAAGAATTTATTTTAATTTGTTTATAGATAGGAGAAAAGATTGTAAGGTATAGATTTCTATATTGGAAACAGTACTTTTCTATGCGGTTAATTTGTAAAACAAATTATTCCATTATATATATATATATATATATATACTTTCTTTCCAATAGGAATATACTTAAAAATATTAAAAATAAATTCCAGAGCAATTACCAAAGTGTATACATTTGGACCAACTTTTCGTGCTGAAAATTCCAAATCACGATTGCATTTGTCTGAATTTTACATGCTAGAAACTGAGATTGCATTTGTAGATTCGATATATGAAATTGCTAAAGAAGCGGAAAATTTAATTAAAGCTGTAACAAAATCATTGCTTGATAAAAATGCTGCAGATTTCCATACAATTGGAGCAAAGGAACCAACGTGGTTAGATAAACCATTTTCATATATCACATATGACGATGCAATTGACATTTTGGAACATAATGCTGATAGTCTCAAGGTTCCTGTGAAACGATCAGAAGGAATTACCAAGGACCACGAATTATTTCTAATAGAATACAATGAGAATGTACCAATATTCATATTGGAATGGCCAAAAGAAAACAAACCATTTTATATGCGAGAAACAAGGCATGATCCAACGAAAGTGAGCTACCAATTAATATATTTTTCCTTATAAAAATTAATAACATCAATTCTTAACAACAAAAATGTACTAAAAACAAATTGTATACTAAATTTATTTATTCGTCTATACAATTACAGGTAGATGCAATGGATCTGTTAATGCCGATTGTAGGAGAAGTTATCGGTGGTAGTATGCGTGTTGATGATTATGAAAAGTTAAACCAAATATTACCTTCTGCAAGACTTCAATGGTACTTAGACTTGCGCAAATTTGGAAATGTACCAACTGGAGGTTTTGGAATGGGTTTCGAAAGATTATTACAGTGCCTATTTTGTATCCCAAACATTAAAGATACAATTCCATTTCCACGGTATCCATACCATTGTGATTTGTAAATAATAAAATTCTAAAAGTTTTATAGTATTTGGTACATTTATTAAACCTATTCATAAAAAGCCTATATTAAACAGCAATTATGAATTCAAAATAAAAAGTTTAGCACACAATAAACATCATATTATATTTTCCTTATTGTTTTATGATTATAATATATATTACTATTTGAACTTTTTTTAGTCATTGAATTTAAGCGTTTTGTAATATGTCAACAAGATATGAAAAATGAAAAAATTCCTGGAATTGAAGAATAAAATGTTTTTCAAAAGTAAAAACACAAAAAAACATTGCTTGATAACAGACCAAAGCTTGAATTAATGTAATAAATACAATAACAATGTTTGTTATTATCTTTATTTTCGTTTGAAACAGTACTTAAAAAAAATTTCATTTAATACTAATGAATAATAAATGGTAGTTAAAATATATGTTAAATAATATTAAAAGAACTAATAAAAAGTATCCGAATGAATGTGCTCAATAAAAAAAAATTTCAATGAGGAAAAAAATTAGTCTTTACCTGAATGTTTTAATATTTTACATTCTTTGCCTTCTCTATCGTGATACAAGTAGAAAAATTATTCTGACAACAATTGAAAAACTCTGAAAAACCTGAAAACGCCTAGTTTCATTATTTTTATTCAATATTATAGACTTCTATCGCCAAATTGTGTTTCCTTTCCCGCAAAGGTTGTTGAGTGAAACAAATGTGCCTATTTATAAGAACAGATGAGCACGATTTGTTTATTGTTTACACGGTACGGAAACATAAAACTTGAATTAAAACGATAAAATTGTTGGCAAAGCATTTATTGCATTTAAAGTAAACTTTAAATCTTGAAAGGAGCTGCTTAAGTGTTCACCAGTTCCTCCTTCCTCCTCCTCACTGCCAATTTGAGATTTTTTTTTTTTTGTTACGTTATAACCGGCCGACAAACAACATGAAAAATGAACTTCGGCCGTCAAGCGTAATTGGATCTTAAACTCTCCTCGAGGCGGGATTATTGTGAAACTAAATCCCAGCATTTCCTACCGAATATGCGGGAAAAGATAATAGATAATACAATCGATAGTGCGTCGCGATCTTATAATGCTTTATACTTTTATACCGGCGATTTCATTTGGGTTAGCTAGGATTGGCAATCCACCAATTTGTTTATTTCAAAGCAAGCGGATTATTTTCAAATCATCGTTAATAGCAAGCGTTTTATACCCGGCCAATTGCATGCCCTTTTAATTATTGCCATCCTTGTCATATTGCGTTTAATCCGTATTAGACTTCACGATACAAAAGCAGCTTATAATAAATAAACATTTGCCTGTTGTGAGACTTTTAAATTTAATTTTGTTTGTCGTTGCTGCTGCATGGAAGTATGATGATGGGGCATAAAGTTTGAAAACAATCACGGGGAGGGAAAGAAAAAGAAAAGGGTAGAAAGGTGAGCTGCTGCGGAAGCGGCATGTGGCGCGCCGAATACATGGTAAATCGAGGCAGGAGCGAAACACTTACATCGTTCGCACATTGAAACCTGCTGCGACAGTCTTCCCCACGCTTTCTGTGTTGCTTACCCCAGCCTCGAGTAAACTGCATACAAGTTTAAAAAGAAACTGTACAAAACTGTGTGCGAGATGAGAAGACAGTAAATCAACAAAATAAATTTGATTAATAAAACGTAATAATTAATAATATTAAAACATTATAACAACAACAAGAATAATAATTATTATTATTAAGCAATCCCGCGTTAAAATGTCCGAGCAATTCCAGGATATAATAATATGGCAGGAACTGCTAGGATATTTGCAACAGAAATTTCCAAAGTCATCCAGGCTGTGCCTGGTTTTATCTGGACAATTCTTGATTACACCCAAGAATTTTCCTTATG
>JABFPN010002490.1:0-22050 GCA_022817305.1 Leptoteleia sp. ZL-2020 | reverse complement strand
GTACGATGCTCCCCGGCGCTTGATTATGCCCGGGCAAATCTTTTCTTCGCCTTTCTTCCCGCCTCCCGTCTCCCGCTTCGGCCGCCGTCTTTATTTTTTATTTACCGCTGCTCGTTCCGTTGTTTCGCGAACACAATTGCAGACGAGCAACGCACACGTTGCTCCGCTGCGCTTTCCCGCTTTGTCCCCACGGCTCTTTGAGTTATTTGTTTCAATTCTTTCGCGACAGCCGCACCGCGCATTGCCATAATAAGCTGCTTGACGGTGGAGCCTCCCGCGCCAGATACCACACGGACCACGGCAATTCGCTTGTATAATCAAAATTATCTCATCGGTCCTGAATATTTTATCGAGGAATCCATTTTATAAGGGAAAAAGTCGAACTTTTTTTTTCACCCCTCGCTGCCGTTTCGCGGGCTCAAGACGACTATTAACGAGCAATCGACGCAAAACCCCGACCTTGCAAAGGCTCTTAATTTTAAAACCGCTGGTTTTTCGCGTTTTCCTTTCATTCGAAAGATTAGATGTTTCATTTTAGGACCGTAAATATTTCATTTTAAAACACTTTTCAGCTTTGCGACTGCAAACTGCTTTCAAATGTACCCCGCTGTAGGGTTCTAAATATGAGAGGAGAGAAAAAAATATCGCAAAATGTTTCAAAGGTTTAAAAAAAGCAAACTTCCTCCCTTTTTTCGTTCTTTTCGAGTCAAGTAAAATGGAGTTGAATCGACGAGTTTTCGAAATTACATACTTTCAATCTTATTCGTTATTGGGTCTGTTTAATTATATCGGAATAATAACAGAATATTTTCAGAATTCAATTAACTCTATGCATAATGGATGCAGAAGAATAAGTTTATAAATAATGAGTGCACTTTGAGGAATGTCACTTACCTCAAGAATGAAGAACAATTTTGTTATAAAGATTGCCAGTTGCTGAGATTTAAACTAGATAGTCACCTATTTTAACGATAAAGGTAAAAGCATCGCGCCAACGTCGACGTTGTCAACGTGACGTTATTAAAGAAATACGTCGATTTGGAACATTTCAATTGATTTCAGTGAATGAATCTTAACGTCAACTAAACTGAAGTATACAAATATAGTAGATGCGATCAATTCTTTTTTCAGTGTAATAATTACAAAAATTTAAAATATATGCACTGAGAGAAATTTGACAGAAAAGATTACCGTTTTTAACTGTATTTGAGCTACACGTCCGTCTTTTAGTAAAAATTACTGTTCTTTAAAAGCAAATAAACTAGTTTTAAATAAATTTGTAGATAAAACAGAAAATTTTATTTTTCAAAAACAGTAATTTTTATTAAAATACGGACACGTAGCTGAAATATAGGTAAAAACAGTAATTTTTTCTGTGATACTTTTCTCAGTGATTATTTTTTTAATTAAATTTACCAAGACAATTGTAATTAACTTCAATATAATTTAAATATATACAATTGAATATGAAATAGCCTTTGAACGTGGCACGTGAATTATGGCTAATCCAATTTTACAACGCCTTAAAAAAGGTACTTTTCGTGCTCGCTGGAACATGGTTTAGTAACGCTTAATAGTGCCCCGAGGAAAAATGTAGCCCAAAGGTACATGGTTCTTAAATAAGATATTTATTCGAAAGCTGATCATGCGGGTGTGAAGTATCTCCCGAAATCTCTATCAAGGAGTGCTTAAAGCGAATGCTCCATTTATCGGTGGAACAATAAAATAGTTCGAGTTGCGCAGCGTTAAATTTTAATTCGTTTTGAATTAAGGGCGAGTCTGGCTCGGATATGGCGTGGCACCAATCAACTTCGATAAAATGATTATCCTGAACTATATTAATCCGAGCGTAGAAATAGACAACACAATGGATATCAAGATTTGTTTCACGAAATCTGCCTTCCAATACATAAATTGCGACGTACGGAATAGTCACCGAAAACGGTCTTAACGTGACACCGCTGGCTGTCACGTGTAATGCTTAGAATGTGTAACGATCGTTAATTAAATTGTTTATCAAGATTGCGGGTCTGTAACAAACTAAAATAGACATTAGTTGGAATTAGAAATTAAATTCAAAAAATCGAACGTCGTTCGCTGAGAAAATGGCTCGTTATTAACATTAAGGATACGGTTTTTTTTTCTAAATTTAATTTAACTTTATCGAGTTTGATATAAAGCTGATTTATTAATAATAATTGTGATAATAATACCATTGGCGAATATCAATCAGTAAACAAAAATAGCAATTGCACTTAATATCCATGTAACGGGGGATTTTAAATGAATAAAATGATTCGTAATGTAATCAGTAATATAAATAAATTATAATTAATTAACAGAACGGTTATTATAATCATTTTCATTTAATGCGCGGATGCAAGTAAACGCTTCGTTTTAAACCAAATTCAATTGACTGATAGTTACAACGCGAATGATAAATACATAAAATGGATTTAATGTCGACTTATGCTTGGTTGCGGAATTCATTTTACGTATTCAATCCCTTCTTAATAATTCAAAAAGAACGAATTGAATATAATAAGTGAAAAACGGATAAATACAAACGTGAAGTGACGTTACAATCCTCGTTCGATTGTAACAATCCTCCTTTTTAGACGCGGAAAAATGTAGAGTTATAATCCCGTGAATTATTTTATTGCGCGGTTGTCTGAAATGTATAAAAAGCGTTTACGACTTTTTTAATAATTAACTATTATTGCTTTATTAATATCGTCTGTGCATTCTCGGTATTTTTATTTTTTTTTAAATTGCTTATACGTTAAATAGAGATTCTATAATAATAAATAAGAAACAAAATAAATAAAAATAATAACGTAAATGTACCTCAACAAATTTTTGTTGACAAAGAGCAATTCAAGAAAATGAATTTGGTTTAAAACTTATTTACTTAAGTTTGCATATTAAGTGAAATTGTTTTAAAGTAACTGTTCCATGGCCGTTGTTAATTAACATAAACGTTATTAACTTAGATAAAGGCTAGTAAATTACTTAAACTTTTTAAATAAAAATTATTGAAATGTCCATTATTTAAAAGAATTTTAGCATTACGATTACAATATCCGTATAATAATTAAATATCAGCATTTTCTATGTACAATACAATATATGACCCATATTACCCCACTTACAAGGTGAATAAAGATTAAGATACATTACTGACATTGTTAGTAAACTGGTCATACACTTGCAAAATTTGGAAAATTACTATCTTAAGTTAGTACACTCTTAAAAATGTCTTTTAGAAAGCAAAAGAATTGTATTATGTTAAATAGAATTTTATTCAAATTGAAAATAATCTTTTTCGTCTGAATAGAATTATATTCATTCAAAGCCAATGTCTGATAAATTTTTACAGTGTAAAACGTGTTAATTTGGTAATAAAAATAATAAAAAGGCCAATACTTTTTACTAACTTGGGGGTAATCATTTTTCAACTTCAAGTGTATGGACCAGTTTACTGTCAATGTCAGTAATTTTTATTAATCTTTTCTCTCCGTGTATAAAGAAATACCCGATCAAAGCTGCCTTTCCTTGCAAAGCCCGAGCTAAAGAGTACCACTTCTGCGACTTTTGCTTCTCAACTACAACCAGTAGGATATATATTTATCCGTCGTTAAATTTTCAGAACGATGCATTCCAACAAATTACTCAAGCTGCTTAAATATATTATATGAAAACTGCATTCTTATCGCGAATTCGAAAAAAAACCCCGCGGTTTATTTGCGAGACGATTTTAATGCGACATTAAAATTTATTTAAAGAATAGTTACACAATTCTTAGATAACTCATTAATCCATATTATACTCGGTTGAAAATATCCGCGGTTGAAATCCCCCTTTGATGTATCCTGCTCATTACAGCGGGCGAAATTATTTTGCAAATTTATACCCCCGCTTATAAAGGCGCACTTTTATTCTTAGTTGAAAATTATTCGGCCCATTTTGATATTCAATAACGTGCGAATTTCGTAACAATAAATAAAGATGCTATTTTTGCGATCGCACGGGGTGAATTGAAAATACCAGATGCGGAATATTGTATCGGAATTGTCGTGAAATAAAAATGCTTTAAAACGTCATATCATAATGTGGCGCGCACTATTTTTAAAGAATAAATCTTACGATGATGAAGTTCGCTGACAATGATGGATGACGTGAATTGAAAAAAAAAGAAGAGAAGAAAAAAATAACAAATTATGTGGTACAAAGGACGCAGTTATTGGCACTTGCAGCGGACAATATTTACCGTGATTGGTACATCTTTTTTTCCCCCGCGAAACATTTATTAAAACGGACTGACAATCATTGTAAGTGTGCCAACAAATTCACCCGTATCCGATCAGTTTACTCGTAATAAGTGTATTGAATAATCGTACTGGATAACAAAGAGCTTTTTCAGTGCAACGATTTATAACATTCACCGACGGGCACCAAAAAAAAAAGTTATTCATTCGTCGCAGTTTCGAGCAATTAAGACATTTCAGATTACGACTGATTAATATCTTAGCTTAACTAAGTGATTGTGCAACATGAAACCGATCGATAAGTAGATAAAAAGGTAGTCAGATCGGTGCCCGGACTAAAAATTCAAAGCGAAATAATTCAGAGCTGAATTGTATCTCTGAACAGCGCTCTGCAATTTAAAATGCGTACACTTGACACCGAATGTAAATAAATTCTGCCGGGGAAAAAATTGTATATCAAACAAATTGGATTTTCATTTGAATTGTTGAAATCAAGAAATTCAATTTAACGGCGCAAAGTTCAAATCTTTTCTATTATAAAAACAATTAATTATTATGAAATAAAAATGTAAAGTTATGGAAATTAATTGTTAGGGAGGAAAACTTTTCGAAAATATTGTAATCCACGGTAAAAAATATACTAACATGACATTTCCTTTTTTTTAGACATTAGGAAATAATTTATTCCCTTAAATGATGATTTATATATTTATGATTGAAATGTTTAATGCTCGTGATTTACATTTAGAGTTTCGAGGAGGTTCAATTCATGTGCAGTCTTATTAGTTTGGAATAGTTATGATTCAAATAGAGAATATATAATGGCTCCCTAATTAGGACCAAATCGGTCAAGCTGAATAGCCTAAGCTATTAGATTGTTGCCCGACAAACTAAAGTTACATACAGGACTAATGTTGCACAGGTCAATTGTATCCAAAGCTCTACGAGAGTTCGAATACTTGAAGTACTGCTTTCTTGTCGAGAAATGCGATCTCCAAAGATCAATTCTATCGCGACTGACCACACTGAGAGCACAGAATACAAGGCAAATTTGCAGCCTCGTTACAATTATTATTTATATAATATATTGTTAATAATAATTATGTATGAAAGTACTTACATTGCCGCCTGGTGTTTGATGATGATGCAACAGTATCATTTGCGATGTCTGCCATGTTCCTCTGCCATGTTCCTCTGCCATGTTCCTCTGCCATGTTCCTCTGCAATATAACAATTATATTATATATGTTTATATTAATAATGTAATTTTTTGTAATTATGATTATTACCATGCCAATATATTAAATTTTAATGTACCAATGTTATTACACTGAGAGAAAAAAATATCAGTTTTTAATAAAAATTTTACTAGTTTGGCATTATACTTGCAGAATATCATTATATGGAAAACTAAATTATGCAAATTTATTAAATCAGTTTATTAAAAGTTGTAATTCCATATATTTTTGTACAATTTAACATTCTGTTTTATGAATGGCATAGATTAGAGATAATGTCAATTTGAAACTAATTCTTTTACTATACCTTTATTGTTATCGAAATCGGCCATAGATTGTTATTCGACGTTCAATTTTATCTGCAACTGTGGTTACTTTATCTGCAATTACAGTTATAGAAACAGTTCTTTTCTTCAGTGCAACAATTCTGAGAACTATTCAAAGTCATCTAAATCATTAATTCACTAACGCTATTTTTGGATTTACAATATATAATTGTTGAAGCCGATTGCAACAGTTAATGCACTTTAATTAATCTTGCAGGACATTGGCGATAACATAATAATAAGGAACTTATTTCTGTGACTCGGATAATAAAATTGAAGACGTCTTTTCCTCGTTTCAACAATTAATGCACTTAAATGTGCTTTTTTGTACAGAATTGGCCTGAATTATTATTGACTCTGGATAATTTCGACTTAATTCAACAACCGAGACACTTTCATTGTAAATAGATTGAACATTCAATTTAAGTTGATTAAAGGGTAAAGAAAGCCTTGGCTTGTGTTACGAATACTCGATTTAAATACTTTGAAAAGGCCAAGTTAAGACATGCATACACGGTTTGTAAAATAGAAACTGACAAAATTTCCATGAAAGAAGAGTAAAAGTTAGAAAAAATGCAAAACATAAAAAATTATTCTTTAAATTTTATTTTTAATCTTCTCACCTTTGTGACATGGTTTAAAACGTTCCAAAGTTCCTTATTAAAATATCTCTTTATTTGTTCTGTATTAAATAATCAAACCATTTATTTTTAAATATTAATAAACTGATTCTACATTACCGATTGTTGTTAAAGTTTAATATTTATGAAGAAAACCTGTACTGTTTACAAAATATAAAAAAGGGAAATATTAATTTCATAACAATATAGATTTTTTAAAAATATTATATAATTTTTAGTAGGCCCGTCAATTATTGAGTTCAAACGTTTTCAAACACGTTGAAGCTTATAAATTACATATATAATCCACATGTCCCGTATACATCCTCCACCCATACATGTACCATATATACCCTACATATGGGATATATATATATAATTTATAAATAAAAATTTTTATGTGTAAATAATTGGTTATTTATATATTAATACTCGAACATCTGAACTGTTAGAATATTTGACAAGCCTAGTTTTTAGTACATAAATATTAGAAGTAGCCAAAATGACTTTGATGCACAAAGAAAGTTTTAGGTGCACAGACTTTCTATTCACATTATTAACCAAAACATTTATATAAAAAATATATAACTCATATTAAATCAGTTATCTTTGTTATTAAAACTTATGTATATATATATATATATTTTTTTTAAGTAAATAATTAATAACGGCCAAAATGGCTTTGATGCAGAAAAAATTACATACCTTACATTCATTTCATTTACCTAAATATTTATATAAAAAATATATAATTCAAAATTAATTAAATCAATTTTATTTTTAGAATTTCTGCAACAATATGTAGTAAAACTAAATACATCTTATTTTTATATTTTTAATACATTTTACTATAATTTAAATTAAATTGTCCACAAACATTCAAAGTAAACAAAATAAAAGACAAATATATTGCACTATTGGTGGAAGTTGCAAATGCACATGGATTTTACTTGAATTTATAGAATATACACGTATCAACAATTTTATACATTTCATATAAAAAAGATTCTCACCTTTAGGTGCACAGTCCGCTGCTTCCTACATCCAAAACTGGAATCATCAAGATTTAGGTTATAATTCAGCGTTGTATTTATCTTGATACATTTGGCGATATTTTGTACTTCTAACCGAACTTTTAAGCAATTGAATAAGTTGTATAATACACGGTTGTAAGGATTAACTAAAATGTTCACGTTTAAACGATGCGAATTCCGAATTTATGCCGTTTACGAAAACCAATCCCCCGCGCGTCGCGTATAAAACTAAAATTCGCGTTCAAACGACGCGTATTTATTATATCCCCTTTTCCTTAAAGGAAGAAACCGTTAAAAAACTGAAACTTGCGTTGCACACTACCCTTAAGCACCATGAACTGCGCGCAGACGCCACTAAAACACGCAACTAGCGCCCTCTCCCGCGTTTATATGAAAGTGATTATTTTTTCTCAAATAATTATTTATTGTTATTATATATAAGTTTTTTTTTAATTTTGTATATATTATTCTTATTTCTCGAGCAGATTCATTTTAGAATCACATAAAACAAAAAACAAAGGTTAATGTTCGACTATTTACTATTCTTTGATATTTGTACATCCGCGCGAAATATGAATGTTAAATAAAAATTAAATATTTGATTCAACAAATTTTTAAGTAAAACATTTTACTAAATGAATAAATTTATTATACAAACTAAAAATGTAACTTTATACATTCACATTTTTTTAATATTTCCACACGTTTTTGAGTCAAAGATTTACTTACGTGTCTGAAATAAATTTAAATCGCGAAGCTGAAATGGACTTTCGATCGCCACAACTTGGCCATTAAAGTGTTTTGTTAAAGCTGCGTGACGGTACGCGAAATCTTGACAATTTCATAGCGGAATCTCGTGTACAAATCGACGGTCACCGGATCGTCGTTCTCGAGCGAGTCAAAGGACGCGGCGATCGGGAAGAGCACACAACCGATCGGCGCGGTGGGCGCACGAAGCGCGAAGAAAAAGTTCCATTTTACTGCAAGATTTACTGCGCTTCTTTCTTTGCGCCTCGATTGTACGCGAACACGAAATTCGAACTGTTAAATCACCCGAATTTCATTTCTGTCCCAGCGGACCATTACCGTCCGTCCGCTCGCCTAAACGAGGCCGGTATTACCTTTTCCGAATTCGCCTCCTGATCGCCTCTCCCGTCCACGAGGTATTTGCAATTTCTTCTTTGTACAAGTGTCTCTCCCTTCCCCTCCCCCTCCATCTCCTATAATTCGTCCTAGAAATATATTCTTCAAAAGAAACCCAGTTCAGTCCGCTTAATTTGATACGTCAGGATAAAATTTGTTTGCTATTAATTAGCAACCATTCATTATCATAACGTGCAATTACTCGAGGGTCCAATTTAAACAATGGCAATTTGGAAGTCATTTTTTGATCTATCAACGGATCAACGGAAAGTAGCGTACAAATTTAAACAAATATAAATTGGTTGAAAAATTAACAGTGCTTTGATAAAAATTACATTTCATCATATTTGATTAGTATGATAGGTGAATTTATTTTAATTACTTTTGATACAAACTCCATATGGTGATAAAATTAAATTTAATCAATGTTTACCAACAATTTAAATTACAAATCTGTACTGGAGTGATAACACTGATGGCACTGTTTTTGCAACAGTACTGGCACAAGTCTGGTTCAAGTTTGGTATTGACATTGTTGACAACTGTCTATTTTTGTGATTGGACCAGAATCGAACCTATTGAAAGTTACCTTTCCTATAAAATACAAATTATATTAACTTATTATCTTCCTCCCCTTTTATGCGATAAACAATATTTTATCGCAATTTAATGGGTAATAAACAATAAAATGCTTAATTCACAAACAATCCTAGGTATTTGTTATATTAAATTCAACTTTTAATCGCGTCAATTCTAAAACAGCATTATTTTAATTTAAGTTGTTAATTAATTAAGAGAATTAAATTCATCTTATGAAATGTAAGTCGCGGAAATTCATAAGCGACATTAAACTTTGTCAGCTTGTATATAAAAAAAAGAGGGAGAGAAATGCGCGCGCTTGAAATTACGAGTAAAGTTTGCATGCAAATGAACCCCATTCACGAATCGAATTTTACATCCCGGCATAATAGGATTAAGACGCGCCAATTGGCCTTACGGGCGAAATAAATAAATTTCCGCGCAACAATATATATAATCTTCGGAAAGTAGCGTTTGACGAATCTGCGTAGCGGAAAAATAACTTTATATAATAGCATTCCGAGTTGACTTATAATGCTGTTATAGCGAGCCAAGTCTCTCTCCTCTTGAAGTCGGGAACATAAATCCTTGCCGCGGACTTATCTCGTTGTAGAGGCTCCATTCATTAAGATATCGAATAAAAGGCGCTTCAGAAACTTCGCGCAGAAACAACAGTAATGGTAATAATAAATCCCTGTAATCACAATAGTAAATTAAATATTATTCCGCGCGAAAAGTAATTTTCTTTTCAAGCAGACGTCGGACTTTTTTCTCGATTCAATCGATGCCCGGCTCGGTCTACACAACGAATCTTTGTTTATGGACAAGAATCATTATTCCCCCGGTACCTTCAACTTAATTAAATTATTTCACAGTATTATTGTTTAATAAAACGACCCGTTTAGCTTTCGTTAAAAAACAGAAAAAACAATGTTAAAAGGAAAATGATTCAAATCCATTTTTTGAACAAAATTAATCTTTTGGCATTACCAGTGTCATTTCTTACGACTTCTATAAGTAAAATCAATTAACTCTGAATAATTTTATATGTATAAAATAAATATATACCGTTATAGGAAATAAATCAACATAAAAGATTCGAAATTTTACATTCTATTTTCTTGAAACCATGAGAAGTAGAGTTAATTGGTTTATTCAAAAAAAAAAAAAAACAATAAATTTATAATTCCAAAAACTCATAAAAAGTAAACTCATAAAATGCGAAATAAATTAAATAACGGACATTTGTTGATTTCATTACAGTTTAAAAAAAACGAAGTGCACGGCGCTTGGTATAAAATAACTAAAATAACGCAAAGTTGTTCTCTTCGCAAGGGTTATATTTTCTAGAATAAGCAAAACTGAAGTTACTTTAAAAACAGAGGAAAAAAAAGCGGAAACTCAAAGACGACGGCATTGGCAGAACCGTAATTAATATCTCAAAAAATGATCGCCCGTTGTTTGTCACGCATCGGAAAATCCGCGAGCGAAAAATGGCTATCCTCAATCTCACCTCGCCCATCGCCGGCGTTGCGCTCGCGACTCTCCCAACGAAATCGATTCGACAACAAAAATACACGGAATCCGTAACAAACCGTAAAATTGGAATGATCAACTGGCGACTGCTTAACGAGCTCCGCGCGGAAGTCGAAATAAAAATTGAAACATCCGAGCGGGCCGGGCGCGGGCGGTGGCGGGGCTGGCGGGGAGGGAGAGCTTAAAAGAAGAGAAGCGAAACGCTGCGGATTCGAGTCGAAGAGAAAAATTTTTATTAAAACCATATTTTTTGTTGAAACGCCGACGGAAGATTAATATCGATCGGCGTGACAATGAATCGTGATAAATAATTAGCAAAATAAATCACATATACATTCGATTACGTAGATATAAGGTATATGCTTGTTATTTAACATCAGGTATGCTGTACATAAGATTTCATTTGCCTTACAAATATTATATAAAATTACAGTCAATCACTTAGAATACTCGCACGATCAATGTACATTCGTTTAGCCGACAGTCGCGCGCTTATACACACATACAATTATACAGGTTTCGCGGAACCAAACCGAGTCTGTTCCTCGACAAGCAAGATCCAACGGAACGACGAGCGCTGCCTCGCTCGGCCGCGTGAAACCGTCCCCCTGGCGGGCGGAATGAAAGGAACCCCCCTCGAAACACCGATGGAACGGCGCCAGTCCGCAAATCCGATTACAACTCCCTCTTCAGTGTGCTCTCCCCAGTGTCGATTCCAATATCTTACCGTCGCTCTCTTTCCCATTGAAGCTAACGAAAAAGCTCGCGCGAGCGTCAATGAGCGGTGAAAATTAAGGTCGCATGGCTTTTGACAATTCGCCGCGTTCGTTGATCAATGGAAAGCTTGGGCCGCACGTCAAAGTCATCTCCTTCAACGACGAACAACAAAAAGATATACGTGTACATATATGTACGCGCTTGTACATAGATATACAAATATATTACACGCACTGGAAGAGCACAACGACGGCCAATGTTATCCGAGCTCGTATCGGGACGGCGTTAATTAATGTTCTTTCTTTTACATTTTATTATTAATATTATTATTTTTTTTACATTAACTTGCACATCTGTCAGCGGATCTGCTTCACGCGCACAAAACCACGCATACTTTGCATACTTTTATTTGTTTGTATATTGTGAGTATATTGATGTATCTGTTTGTGTAGTTTGTTGCTTTTTTTTTATATTTTTTTTACTTTTTACTCGTGTATATATCTTTTTTTTTCCCATAACGAAGAAGCATCATTAAACTCACGCTAGCAACCCGTCAGTTTTCGTAGTGCACATTCAGTTATGCGAAAATGTATGCGGCGAAAAGTAAATGTTCGTTTGATTGCAACTTATGGTACTAGTTACGGTTACTGAAAGACGTAGGCCGAATGTGTGCGATGTTTGCATTTGCACCGATCGTTTGCGTTATACCCCGCGGCTAATGGAACAACGCTGAATTGTCGGACACTTGGCCGGCGAGAAGCGGCCGAAAATCGTGCGCAGATTTCGGCGTTACAAAGCGCGCTGCACATTTATCGGTGCGTTACGATTTCAAAAGCTTTTCCCACAACGAAAAGCAACGTCTATGCCTAAAATAACGAAGCGACACGAAGTCTAACAGTATTTGTTGTAGATGAAGACATTTAGATTATCCTCCATTGTTTCCCCTACGCGCAGATAAATTAATGAGTTTATTGATTTGTAATAATTAGTAATCGAATGCAACATGAGAATCTTTCAACATACTTATGATAAAATACGAAAGAAATGTTATAATAAAACATTATTCCAGAAAATCTATATATATATATATATATATATATATATATATATAGGAATATTATTTATTACTTAATGCGGAAAAGTGATGTAAAGTTGGTGCCCCGAGCCGGGGCGAAGAACTACTAACCTAAAACCATCTTTTTTCTGCATTTAGTAGGATATTTTATTTGGCATAAAAACAAAATATGTTCCTAACCCTGAGGGCTACCAAAATATGTCATTTTTATGGCGAATCAAATATTTTATTCTGTCATAAGCACGTTTGTTCTCCACGATTTGACTTCTATTTATTATAAGAGAATTGAATCATCAATTTGTCCGCGCATTCCTCTTCTATTTTGCGTTCCAATTCTCCGAATTACAGATTAATACACGCTACATATGAGTACAGTTTTCAAAGACTCCTTTTTGTGGTTATTATTAAGCTCCCATTGAACGAAACGATACGCTTTAGACTCGTTCGATATTGATTTATATTTTTAATACTGTTGACTTGAACGGACAATTGCACACAGAGTCTGAGTAGTCTCGCAATTCGCGCCAGTCCCGTCTCATAAAAAAATATCTCGACTCTTCGCCACGTGGAGCAAAACCAAAGCAATGGTGATACAACGAGTTGTTACTTTGTTCACTTTTTCTTTGTATTTTCGTATTTCCTTTAAAATACACCTTTATACATTAATCGTTCTCGAGTATTATTTCAAATCTAACGCATTTTACAAAAAATAGATTTACTTTTTTCCGCATGTACTTATCTTGTACGATGTAAAAGATTTGTAATCGGATATTTGTAAAAAATCACAGCAAGATTATTGTACAAATAAAGAAAAGGGAAATAAAAAGTTGGTAATAGGCGTCGATAAGCCAACGAACGCCCGAGCCAGTGCGACTCTCCTCAACGCCACGGCATCATTCGCTAAGTACCAAGCAGCAAAAACGAAGTAGGCATTTGACTCGAAATGAAAACATATGATAATCCTTCGTCACTTTTTCCTTCGCGAAATTCAGCGGAATGGTTAGACAAAATCTCTGACCTTCTTTTTCGTTCCCGTTTCTACACTTATTTTGACATTATAGGGAAAAAAGTTTCCGCAATGATCAACATACTTTGAGATTGATCGATTAATTGACATTAAAACAAATTATTTACAGATGTTACTTTGACTTTAAATGGAAAAAGATGCAAATGAACAGTTTAAAATTCTTATGAAGAATATTATTTCGAATTTCTATATAATATGACAAAAAGATGAACAAAATGCTGTATTTCTAATATACAACAATACCAAGTTATTTTAGCGCCAACTTTTTTTTTTACCAGAAAGAAAATTATTAATATCATGGTATCCGTCGAATCGCCGTTGACAATACTTTTATGTTTCAGTTGGAAATAAAATAAACTTGCGGCTTTGTTCGCGTTTCGTGAATTCGATTTTCGCGCGCACAGCAACGCGTAATCAAATGTGAAATATTTGTCACGACGAGTATCGCCATTAAAAACAGTTGTAACGAGCCTTGTCGTTTGGTTCCGCTGAATTTCGGTAAAGCGAACAATGCTATTCGGTCGCGCTGAAAGCTAGTTCGCGTTTTGCATTAGATTGTCTCAATTCTCCTTCACCGCGATGGATGTATCGTTGTACAATTCAACAAGAAACGTAGCCCGCAATTACGCGTCGACCAGAACGAGACAAGAAATCATCGACTTTTCCCCTTTTCGGGAACGCGTGTTGACTGCTGAGAAGTTGGCTTTAAAAATATATCACAAATGATAATCAATGACAAAATCTTTATTCTTATCTTCGCGTTCAGTCGACAATGAAATATTAATATTGCATCTCTTTCTTTTGTTCTTTGTCTCGGTGCGTTACAAAGCTCGGTTATTTTCGTCGTTTCCGCATTGAACATTCGTAAAAACAATAATCGACAATTTAAGGACACACACAATTGTTTGTTATTTCAACATCGAAAACACTTACAAAACGCGGATAAATATAATTCAATTTGTAATGTACAGTATTAACAATTTGCGAGCGATACTTTTTTTGCTTCTCTAACTCTATTCGAGGCATTTTCGAAATTGAAATAAGATAAAAGCGAAACGAGTTTCATGTTTTAGGGACACGTGAGAACCAATTCATTGTAAAAAAGTCGGTGAGTTTGCGGGGCTGGAAAGCTGCGCCCCGCCCACCGAAAGCGCGCATCACGACGCGTTTCGTCGATTCGTCATTTCGGAAATTTCTTCCCATCGCCAGGGGAGGGGATCGTAAGGAATTTCAAAAATGCTCGCCGCGCCATGACTCCTCGCATTACAGAATAAATAACGCAACAATCGTATATATTACATAAAATATACAAAACCATTTAAAAGCGGAGAATATTCGATTTTTATAAACAAGAATATTGCGGATTCATTTGGAAACGAAATGAACGTACATAACGACGCATTTAAAACCCATTCAAATGGACTGAATATTTTATCCGTATTTAAATCAGCGAACGCACTTTCTCGATGAATATTCTGATTCGTCTCGCAACGTTCAATCGCGTGTTTAATGACGATTAAATAATACATTCATGCTTTTCATTAAAATATAAAGAAATAAAGAGAAAAAAAAAAACGAAACTAAGTAACAAGTATTATTATTTGTTATATAATTATCTAAATTCTTGTTGTAAGGTAAAGTATCCAGTGACGAACAAATCGAGTTGATCTAAGAATTAAAATTCCAAATATTACAACATTTTAATGCAACACATAATAATAAAATGAGTTAACTCTAGCAAGACTTATTATATTAAATTTTTTAGTGTCCAATTTTTTCCCCAAAGTTTATTCTTTTTTATTTTCATTCGTACCCTCAATTTAGGTGCCATTGGTATACTTTACCTCAAACATTTCTTAAATTATCATTCTTTATATACACAAGACACTGCTCTCTTTTTAAATAAAACAATAATATACAATCATACATACGAAATGACGATGCCAAAATGAACATTTTACAATCGGTTGAATCTTAGCGAGCATTACTAATTCGATTAAAATACATATCGCGCGCGTGAATTGTCAATGAATCTTTCAATAGCGAACAATAATGGTCGGCGAACTGTGAGCGCGTCTCCGAGAATATTCATCGAAAATGAAGTGATGGGGTCGAAACGTACCCCCTCGGCCCCCACCCCCCATCCCTTAGGCGTCGTCGGTACGTGTCGCGTAACAAACCAAATAGACTCCCCGTCGGAACCTTAAATTAAATAAATTAAGTTCAAAACGTATGAAAAAGAAGGGCGCCACCGGTGACGAAACAACGAATCCCATTAACAACATTAAAGTCAAACGGATTAAATTAAAATAATAATAATCATAATGATAATAACGGTAATAATAATAAATTTAGAAGCCTTGTTGTTCCCTTTGTGGCGCAAAATCACAAACAAACGAATGTTACCGAAAAAGTAAAGACAGAGAGAGAAAAAGTGGATGAAAAGGGAGTGAGATAAAGAGAGAGAAAGAAATGCATAATTTGCAGTCGAATCGTGCCAATAAAACGCCCGAAACGAGTTAAAACGTCGTAATACGCGCATAAATCACCGCTCGCGAATAAAAAGCGCCGATTTTGACCGTCGTTAAACTCGGTGGGCAGTATAAAACAAACGTGGTTCACTGGTGAAACAAAAAATCTGACTCTCCCAGCCGAGTACAAGAATATTAAAAAAAGATATGGGTGGAGGGGGGGGGGGGGGAAATAGTGAAATAAAAGTGCAAGAACGAGAGACGACGCTTGACTCGCTCTCTCTCCCTCTTTCACTGCCGCTCGGGAACGATTCCCTGAAAACGTACAATCGTGCGGCACGATAAAACGATTTGTTAATGTCGCACTTTTTGCGACCACCCAGTCGCGATCGTACCGAATTCTTCGCCGAAAATGACCGGCGAAAGAGTCGCGGCCAGTACGTAAGAATCCGTTCGCTCGCGCGGGAAGAAAAACGGGCCTATTGTTTTAAAAGTTCACTCAATCCTATGTCGTAGACGTTCACTTTATGTACAAGTTTTATTGCGCGCATGAACGTGGCAGGGAACGCTTAAAATGATACGAAAATATTGATTTGGAGGGTAAAAAGTCTTGCGGTTCGTCATACGAGACTTCAACCGAATGGAAGAAATAGCCGTGGTCGAAAAATTGTTTTACAATGCTTCTTAACGTTCGAAAAGGACTGGATGTTTTGATCGAATAAGGGGTGAACATCTATCACAGTGTCGGGGATCTACAGGTGAGGATGGTCGTACCCGGAGTGATGGGTAGAGATCGGAAAATCAGAATTTTTTGTAAATATCATTGGAGCATCCTGAATTTCCTGCAATACTCATCTAATGTGGAATGATTTTTTATTTTTGCAAAAAATACGGAATCAACGGAAGATTGATAACAGGTAACATACAAATTTAATTTACAATCCTCCCTACAGGCAGCAAATCCGTGAAATTCTCAAAGCTCGATCGACTTTCAACAAAGCCTTAAGGTATTTTTAAGAGGAAGACCGCCCGAGACCAAGTAACCCGAGTGCAATGGTGAAGAGAGTGAAAATTTAGTAAAGACGGAAGACAAACGCCTTAAGGGACTGAAAAATCATTCGACTTGTAATCTTACAACCCTCCTCCGGAATATTCTTATTTTAACATGAATTTGTAAGATGTTCAACGAGAATGAAATGAAGGCAATGAAAAAGAGGAAACTGAGGACTTGAGAACCAGTCAGACCTTCAAGAACATCATGAAAGCATTTGTAAAAAGTTGACCTTTAAAGAAAAGGAGTTTGGAAAACACAACCTCCGTGCTTTAAGTTCCTCTTAGAAGGAAGCTTTCAATAATAATTTAAAAAGAAAGTAACTGCGTAAGCGCGAGACTTTCTCTCTTTTAGTCCATTTTCATTACTTGCTTAACAATCACGTTAACTTTAATATTTTTGTTTACGCTTTATATAAAAGAAATGCTTGACGAAAATTGTAACCAGTAGCATTCGGTTAAAAGAAATATCCCTACGCGCATGCATTTTTGTCTGTCTTTTCGGTTTAACAATGAAAGGGAAGGGCTAAAAGAGTCAGTTAATTTCGAATTATATGGAGAAATAAACAACAAAAGACGAGTTAACTCGTTGCGACGATTGGCATTGTACTAAATTTGGACTCTGAATTAAGCCATTCAATTTTCATTTATAGTGAACTAAAGTTTATATTCTTTTCTTTTTTCCGTATTATCGCTTAGTTGACACAACTAAGCCTTTAGTACTGATTTTCAAAAAGGGCAAAATTTTGCTAAACGGTGAATGATTATCAATGTTTCTTAATCCGATGTAGTCTTGTGTGAAGACAAAAGAATCAGCAATAGAAATATAACAAGCTTGATAACACCTTTCAAAATTGTAACAGCAAATAAATACATATTTCGACTTTAATATATATGTATGTATAATATATTTACGTTAGATTTTCATTTTTCGTTTCATCCAAGTTGCTTGTACATTTTGCCTTTATATTAACATTCGTTTCAAGTCATGATAATCAATTTCAAAAAGTGATTATCAAACATGTAAACGCCTCTATTCTTTCTTGCCTAATGAATCGTTCGTCTTCACAACTATCACGATTTGACACGCGTGACATATATATATATATATATATATATACATACACATTATATCGTTATTTCTTTCTCTCTATCTCTATTACCCTATTAAAAAACGAAGAAACTCGCAGAAATATTAAAACTCTTTCCCACCAAAATAAACAATTTTACCAAACAGTAGTTTCCCGCTTATATGATTATACAATATTTTTCTATACAATACTTTGTACAATAAGAAAGTATTCGTAAATTTTTAATAAGAATTCATCTTATTATTTTTATAAAATATTCTCGTAATTTTTATTCGAAAAAAAATTACATTTATAATTTACTCAAACGTTTTTAATACATAATTAATATAGATAGTTTATTATATAAATATAAATATAGTAGAAAATAACTGCGATTAATAAATTGCTTACTTCGAGAGAAAGTACACACGATCTGTACACATGCGGAATTTTCCGGGAAAAATTATATTACGCACTTCCATCTTCGTTTCATTTTCTTTTTTATCGCCAAAAATCAGAACTTCGGGAACTTCTTATTCGCTTCTTTGTTCGTCTAATTTTATACTTGGGAAACCAATAAAATTCCGATCATTAGTTCCCAACAGGGGAATATCGCACAAGAATTGGGAAAACAACTACAGACTTAACCTTAAATTTTGAAACAAATTAATACAATTAAACGTAATTCGATGTCACTTTAAGAAAAGAATCAAGAATGGAAAAATTCGCTATTTTCCTTTATAAGATACATGTTGTAAAGATTATAAAATCACTTCTTATTTGTTATACAATTTAAATAGATCAAATATTTTATTTAAGTTACTTCGTTATTAATTTTATAGAAATGAAAAAGTTACTTTAATGAAATATTAATTCTGCGACCTTACAATGTATCATTTACCGAGAGTATAATTAAATTGATTAAATTTGTCTGAAAAATTTTAATGTTCACGATATTACTACAATATTTGTTAATAGCGAATATTCTGATTCTTAGAAAACCATAGTAATTGTTTTCAAAATTTTATTTATTTTTAAATCTATTAAGCGTTCAAATAGCAATGTAGTTATTTCTATATCGGTCAAAAAAAAAAACATATATGCACATGTATTCACTTAAAAGCAAAATAAGAATGACGAAGTGATCAAAAAGGAGAATTTAATCAATAACATTTAGGATTAAATTTTCAAATTCGAGGTTTTTTCTTTTAAAACACGACATATAATCGAACGCAAACTATATAACTTATTTATTGACGATATCCATCCCTTACGATTAACTGTAAACACTTAGAAATTAACAGAGTAATGTTTATATAATTAATCAACAATATTTCTTACAACTATACGTATACAAAACAAGATATTATTTTACAATCTCCATAACATTTATCTCATAAACACGTAAATATCGCGAACATTTCAGACTTAAATTCTTCCATAAATTATACATTTAGCATTTTACAGTATTCTTTTCTTCGGATTCATATCATTTTTTTTTGTTCACATTATCCAAAATTCTTCCAAGCGAATCACTTTATTTCAGATTTTGCGATTACGCCTATCAGTACTTTCCTTGTAGGAGGAATAAATGCGGAGAATTTATCGTAACATTCTCAAACGCGCCACATTTAAAGATATGCTAGCAAGTATTGGCATCGATCGGTCCTAAAGGAAAAGGAATAATGAACGAACGAACAGACAAAAAAATATATATGTGTATATATGTATATAAATATATATATATATATATATATATACATATACACATATATATAAGAGAATCAGGAATATTCATACCGGCTACGTCACGTAAAATGCAACGGAGAAATGCAATTTACAAGCACACCGTCCGCACGAATAATATCGTATGAAGTCAACAAGTTTACTAAAAACTACGTCAAGTCCACTTATCTAACTAGTTAACTATCGGCGAACGCTAATATCAGGTTTGTGGCCAACGAACCGTGTTGGAAGCAGCAGAAGACGTGTCGCAAATAGTTTCTAGTTTATCGATTTGCATATTTAACACAGATGTGTCTTTCGGACGAGCATCTCAGGTCATAACATAACCATGTCGTCGTCGACATTGTTGGACGTTGGAAACGTGCTGTCTGACGAGTTTTCTCTTTGTATCGGTTTCTTTAGATCGACGCCATCTAGAACAATTTAATTACATTTCCAGTTTAAACAATCAGTATTTTTTGTTACTTACAAGTTAAGGGAGTGCGCTGAGCCATTATTTGACGTTACAATTGAACAATGCTCTCTCCGTTCGGTAAATTCAATTGATTGTAGAAAAAAAAAAGGATACAAAGAAAAGAAAGGAGAAACATCTTCCTTAATCAACTTTCCCAATAGTTCACGTATTTATCAAACTCATTTTGTTTAGTTATAATTACAAAATAAAAGACCACGTTCACGTGAATACTTTGTACTGTGTTATTCAACGTAAAAGCCGTGGTTGAAAGAGGTATCAATGATTAAATTTACAGCAAACAATTGTTTCCGAACCGATGGGCAACAATTTAGACTTAATTGAATTAAAATGAACACTTATTAATTAATTGCAACTGAATGTTAGTAACTTGCAAATCGAATATCCAGTACTGTGTAATAACTGGATATAATTATCGGGAAAGTATTTTAAAAGGGTAATATAAGGCAAATTTTTAAGTTTTCATTTCAAGCTTTGAAATGATTAAGAATTAAATTTGCATTGATGCATATTCTACTGCGTGCCGTTAGCATGCGGTAGAATTTAAGTACCGTTTCGTGATTTTTCAGCGCATTTCCTTAATGATATAAATTGACATTATGGAGCAGACTTTTTTCTCGCAATTTCCTGTTAGGTAAAATGATTTATTAATTAAATAAAATGTTAGTTAGCTATAACAGTTAGTATTAGTTACATATGTGTTATTTTCTTGTTTCAGTTAAATCGTGCAAGGTAGGAACAAGCAGCAACATTTCAAACATGTTAAAAAGATTCTTTATAGGAGTGCGCGGATAAATAAATTTTTGATTAACTTTTCGCAAAAGTTCAATGCATCAAATATTTTGCTATCAAGCCCCAATTGTCGGCAGAATTTAAATAGTCGATCTTGTCAAAAGCAAAACAGAAGAATTTTATAATTGAAAAGTGAACTGGATTAAATAAAATGGTTGGGACGTGAAAAGGGACAAATCGAAATGGAGCACAGTTTCAAAGGTGACGAGAAACGATCAACTTTTATTGACGTGATATTTCAACAAGTTAGTAATCGTTTATTTTAAAGCACCAATTAGTTACATGATTTATACAGTGCTGCGAATGGTGAGTTTTAGTGTTGCAAATCATTACAGGCCTATAAACATGGACATTAGTTATATACAATGATTAAAAAGTAAAATAATCAATTTACATGTGCAACTCATCTCAATTAAAGTAAAATTGATTTACCGATAAACGCATTTCATAATTTCAGTTTCAAAATAATTCCTCATACTGCCTTCATTGAACTCGCGTTTAATAAAATGAATAAATAGTGTTTCTTCGCGTGTAAAAAGAGCGACGAATATTTTGATATAAAAATATCACACAAGTTCTGAAGTATGACTTATTTACATAAAAATGATTAAAAAAATATCTATATACATATGTCTTTTAATAATAAACGAGACTAACGAAACGGTGTCGAAGAAAAACATCTATATAGTGAGAAAGAAATTACACGAGAATTTACTGATAATGAAGATAAATTTTCCATGTTTCTTATCAAATTGAGGTTTTTAGCGTCGTTTTGAGAAGATAACAATTTTTCCTATAAATGGTAGTAATTTGTTACGCTAATTGATAATTAATTCTAATTACTTTTTGGACACTGAACTTCATTATAGGCGAATCGTTAGTCTTC
>JABFPN010002489.1:0-22051 GCA_022817305.1 Leptoteleia sp. ZL-2020 | reverse complement strand
CAGAAAGCGTCCTCAAAATTGCCAATGTATAGCAGTGTTATTTTCGGGACAGTCCTCAAAATTGCAAAATGTCCTCAAAACTGCTAGTTAACAAGAGAAAAAAATGGCGATATGGTCTCAAAATTGCTGTTTGACAAATATATATTTATATATTTAGTATTCTTAAACTAAAACTTATTTATTCTTCTGTATAAAACCAACCAATTTAATTAAATTAAATACGTTCGTTTCCATATTGTAATTATTACACAAAATTAAAAAATAAATATTGTTTCTTTTAAGTACGAGTTATTATTGTGTACAATCTGAAACTTCCCTTCATTAAAAAAACTATAAAAAACAAAGTCAGTACTATATGTATATTAAAAATCAGTAATTCACCAGTACTAGACATCAGTGCTACATAAACACTAAAAATGTGTAGTAAATCGACACAGAAATCCAATACTGTATCTAAATTAAGAGTTAGTACTAAATCGGTACTGGGCATCAGTATTATATGTGTACTGAAAATCAGTACTAAATCAGTATTAAAAATAAGTACTAAGTATCAATAATGTAACTGTACTTAGCATCTGTACTGTATGGATGCTGTATTTCAGTACTGTGCCAGTAATGTATTTCAATTGTCGGGCCGATTATAACATTTCAGTAATATGCCAGTACTTTACCAGTACAGATATTTAATACTGCTTCTGTACTCAATACAAAAAATCAGTACTCTGCCAGTACTAAATCGGTAGTCATTTCCTACTTGGGTGGTGGCTCCTAAATGAAATAATACAAAGTGGTGCGTCCCCTCAGGACGAGAATGGCCTGAGGTTGCACCGCTTATTGTATCAGAACAGGCATTCAAGTCCTTCGCTACATTCTGCCGCAAATCCTTCCGAAGTAAACGCAAAGCTCTGGAAATTTTTATATAATATTCCTGGTCGGCTCCACGCGTCGTCTTGTGCAACCGTCGGCGATGAGCGGATGACAACATAAAGCTGTGGCGATGATAACAGGAACGCCAGGACTGCCTCCCCGTGGCGCCCCGTGGGTACGCGTCGCCATTGCTCGGGGGCTTCGGCACTTGGGTCGTGGCGTCTCGTGGCGAAATGTCCCCTTCGGCCTAACCGACGGCAGTTGTTGGGTTTTACCTGGCCCGGTATTTGCGGCTTCGGCGATGCTTGAAAGTACGTATGTCCAGAGACAATGGACCCCCTTAAACACCGACTCTGGAGTTGAAACTCTTTACCCGACGCCCTGCCGTCTCCCATTGGTTCCTTTTAATCTTTTCTCTCACCCTTCCCTTATCCCTTTGTTTCTCTTCTTTTTTTCTTTTTCACCCCAACAATAGTTTATTATAGTAGTGTTTCGGTAACTTATAAAATATTACAATTTCCCTTTATTTTTGTTACTTCGATCTTTGCGTGAAAATCATTAAATTTTATTTTAGTTATTTCGATTTTGCGCGATCGCTAAATTAACAATTTATTTCCTGAATTTTCAAAATTCCTATATTTCATAATTGTACTTTTAATTTCGGCATAATTCAGCCTATATTATTTACATTATACCGTTTGTATATTTATATTACAAGCTTTGATTACTTACGCGCTATTTCCACGGTTGCTTGTTCCTTTAAACGCATATTTAAATCGCGCTTTATTTTCTTGTATTATTTCGTATATCAATTTATATTATTCTCTTATCAATTCCCCCTCTTCCCCGATGCGTACATTTTGGAGAGCCGAGATTTCCGCATAATGCGGGCAGTTGCTTCGCACATGCAGTGCAATACAGCCGCAGTGCTATAAAGTTAACGCGCGCCTTTCCGGCAGAGAGCACCGTATCGCACCGCACGCTCACTCTCTTCGCCGGACTTGGTATTTTTCTTTGCTCACATTGAGCCCGCACCGCAACGAAGTTAAGTTTGTTCGCGCTTAGTTTAGTTTCGCTCTGCTTCGCTATACGGCTGTCAGGATAACCTGACAACACCTTTCTTTTGTTAGAACATTTTCAGTACGTTCCAGGGTAACCTGGAGTGGCATTACGCTCTCGCTTAAATCTTGTTCCATTTAAATCTCATTTCAATTTTGCTTCCATCTAATTTCAGTCTCGATTAAGTTTCGTTACATCTCATTTCAATTTCGTTTCAGATTTGTGAGAGTGAGAACACCGTAAAACTGCGTTTGCGAGATTAAATCAAACCATCGAAATGAAATTTAAATCAAATGAAAAGAAACTTAAACGAGATAGAAATTAGATGGAAGCGAAATTGAAATGAGATTTGAATGGAACGAGATTTAAGCGAGAGCGTAATGCCACTCCTGGTCAACGCTTAAGCTTTGTACAATTTAATCTTTGCACCCTACCACACGCACCAACGATCCAAAGTCATCGTTGCAATTTACTTTCGCAACACTGTATAGTTCGCTCTTGTTAATTTTCGTGTATTTTCCATTGTTTTTTAATATATTTTTTACATTTTTCTTTAATCTTGCTTTTGATTTTTCCCCACATCATCTTCTAACATTCAAGCAAAACGCTGTTAGTAGTCGCGCTGACAATTAGGAAGCCTATATTAAATGAAAGCGGCTCCATGTCATTCTCGATCATCTTAACACTTATACATACCGAGCGTTACGAACTGATACGGCACCCTATTTGAATACCAAATCGATTCCTGAATTGGAAAGCACTCATAAATAATATCATGAATAATATTATAAAAGCACTCCTGTACAAAGTAAGTCCAAGCCTAAACAAGTGTGCCAACCCTTTTCTGGAATATATTCAAGCCTCCCCAACAACATCCCATAGATAAGGTTTTCCGGAAATAAAAACCACCCCCTCAAACAATGCCCCAAAGTTACGACGTTATATTACTACTATTATGCAGGGCTGTGTTTGAGGGGGTGGCTTTTATTTCCGAATAACTTTATCTACGGGGTGCTAATGGGGAGGCTTGAATGTATTCCGGAAAAGGATTGGTATACTTATTTAGGCTTGGATTTACTCTGTACAGGCATCCGTACGTGCTATTAGAGACTTAGTAATATATTATTTATGAGTGTTATGGGTATATTGTATACCAATATTTATTAGGTTTTTTTGGTACGGAAATGATTTTATGTCTGGATATTATTTCGAAGTTAGAGACTGTCTCAGAATGATCATAAAAAAATTTTTTTCGTGCCAAAACCTTTCTGTTCTTCAGCCACATACAAGTTTTAGAAAATATAACTTACCTGTTGTGCAGGTCATCTACTGATAAGTAGATTGGTGAAGATTTTGATAATCTTTACCTAGTTTTGCAACAGAAATTTTTAGTATAAACTTTGGGTGTATTTTATCCCAATATTTAATCGGTTTTTTTGGTACGGTAATGGTTTTTAATTGCCTGGATGTTATTCCGCGGTTAAAAACTGTCTCGGAATAGTGTTAAAAAAATTTTTTTTTCGTGCCAAAAACGTTGTGTTTTTTAGCCACATCAATATTAGAGAAGAAGTTGTAAATGCAACTAAAAGAAGAAGCATTGGTTCTGAACCACAAGAGCAAAAAGTTGTAAAATTGCAATGGGATATATTGGTTTCGCCAAAGCATGTATTGGTGATCACAGCCAATGTAATGATCGTGGTTTGCAAATAAGCAACGAAAATGGGATAAATAATATTCCATATTTAAAGCAACACGGGCTCTATCAAAAAGTAGAAGCTGTAATGCAAAATTTTAATAGTCACGCTGCAAGCTTGCTACTGAATTTAACAAACAATCCGGTAGAATTGTTCAATTATATTCTCTGACAGAAATTAGTGGCAAAAGAATTCATTTCCGATCTAGAGGTTCGTACAATGCTAGAGTAGCAGGAGCAGTACTGCAGTATAATACTAAAGTATTAACACAATTTTATGCTGGTATTGGAAAAACAATCCCACCTATCGTGGAGAATGTGGAAACTCGTAGGCAGGTAGCAGTTTGTAGAACAAAACTGTACAGAAACGCACATGGTAGAAGTAAAAAATATGGACCAATTGCTCGTACAGACGAAAATTACGGACCGCGATCTCAGAAACCAGACATGTGTCACATTCCTTACTATCAAGTTCAGCAACATCATTTACAAAAATTGGAACAAAACGCTGCAAATTGGAAATAAATAGAGATGAATACTAAAGATCAAAGTAAGTTCGAGTTCTGGAAAGCAACAAGGCAAAACTTGTTGACGGCATCAAATTTTGGCATAGTATGTGGCAACTACGTCGTGCGCTGCCACAGTAAAAAATATTTTATATCCTTTTCCTGTAGAAACCTTGGACATGCGTTATGATCCAGAGAACGAGACACTAGCAAAACATGACGCAGCAATTAGGATAAAAAATGAAATGAAGTCATGTATATTTTTTTATTGATCCAGAATACCCTTCCTTATGCGCTTCACCGGACGGTGTCATTGATAAAGACGATTTCCTGGAGATAAAGTGTCTTCTTTCAGCTCAAAATTTAAAAGTAAAGGGAGCAAAACAAAAAAAGATTTAAAAACTGTATTACCAACAATGTCGCAATGTTGTTGTTTCATTAGTTGCAAACATAAGCGAATCCGTTTGTTTTCGCCTGATTAACGCGATACCGTAAGCGTTAATTATTAGATTAGGGCGTTCTTTGTTTTTATTAAAATATATAAAAATTAATTAATATACTTAGTTTTAGCACATTTTCTCAATTTGGGAGATTATTTAACGTTGAAGTAACAAAGTTTGTCATCAATTTTAAGCGAATTTCTTGAAAGCGTTTTCGAGATGATAGAAAAACGCGTTCAAGAAATTCGCTTAAAACTGAGTTAAAAATTCTGGTTTTGTAATTGAATTAAATTTTCCCATGCCCAATGAATGTGCTAAAACTTTTGTTAAGCATTAAATCAACATTTTGAAAATAATATTTACAAAAACACTGACTCCGTGGCAGCAGGCTTACAGCATCACCTTAATAAAACTTTTTGCGATCGCCCGTGTTCTGTCAGTGATTGTTTTGTGCGTGATTATTATACAATTTCGGTTTAAATTAAAAAAAAATTTCTAATGAGGTGACAAGTTTGTTGAATAAATGGGGGTTATCTAACCTCAAATGTAATTGCAAAAAATGTTTTAATAAAATTAATGATAACAACTATAACCTTATTCATTAAATATGCAGTTAAAGCTAATTTATCATGAACCACTTGAAATTACAGAGGTGCGCGTTATAATTAGGTTATTTTATATAATATATTCTGTTTACGTCTGATATACATTAACAGTAAATAAATTATATTTTTTATTTTTATTAATATAAATTTTAATTTATTTATTTTTCATTACATTTATAAATACTACAATTTATTTTGTTTAATATATTCTTTGGTTGAAAATACGAACTACGAACATTATTTATTATATACTTTTAATATACTAAATAACAATATTATGATTAATCAAATCATTTATTTTTATCAAACATAGTTTACTATTTCAATGATGTAACCAGTTTTGTAAATGCATAAATTTTATCTTGCTGACAATACAAATAACACTTGTAAGAGCTACATAAAGCATTTAACAAAAGTTTTTGTAGCAGCTATATTTCATAATGTAGGGACAATATTTACATTGTAATACTGTTGCATCAACACCAATTGGCATTGCTGCAACACTATAGTTCTCTCCATGTATTTGTAACTTTTGCACATTTTTTTCACATAAGTTATTATTTCATTTCTAATACTTTTTCAACTTTTTCAACAACAAAAATAATGTTAAAAATAACGATGAAAATAACGTTACGTTTTGGCGTTGCAAATAACGTTGCTTATTATGATATTTATAACATTATTTTTCACGTTATTTATAACATTATTTATCACGTTGTTTCTTCTGATAGGGTTGTCCATATGGATTTTCTATATGGTTTTTCCATATGGGCGGAGTATGCCATAAAAGTATATGGTTTTTCTATATGGAAAAACCATATGATTTTTTTCAGCAGGGAATATATTCTGACATCTAATACACTCAAGTCAGCTGAGATAAAAATTATAAGCAATTAAAAATACACCAAAAGCTCTCACTTTCGTCCTACTCAGGGTCTGTATACTTCGTTAAAGGTAATTGTATACAATACCACCCCCCCCCCCTAAGGTGGGTTTTTTATGAGTGAAATCGATGCGTTTTTGACCGCTGATTGCAATAAAAATCGCTCTCTTATCGTTAAAAAGATATGGCCAAAAAACTAAACGGTCCCTGGGAGCGCGTCTGGGTAGAGTTGGGCGCACTTTATCGCTCATAACTCTGAAAGTATCGACTTTAGGGATATGCTCCAAAGGACCAAAAATGCTCCCAACGGTGTCCTGGACCTGTTGTGTTTGTTTAGTTAGATTTTAATGAATAAAGAAAATGTGCACTCTCAAATCGTTTTTCATGCTGATTACAATAAAATTACACAGATAGGTCGCTATCTTGCCGGTTATGGGAAAAAAATGAGATAAGAATGTATTTTATTTATTATTGCTTATTTATCTATTTATTATATATATTATATATTATATAATATAATATTACATATTATATAATATTACATTTTATCAATGTATGTAAATAAAAAAGAAATGATGCGTTCATTGCACTTACTGATGCATTACTATATAAAGTCTTACATTCATATAAAAATGATATATTTATACCGATTAAGTTAGACGGTTAAAATAAAAATTGTTAACATGAAATGCCATGAGTTAATATCGCTTGCGCGTTATGAACAAGCTACATTAATAACGTATTTAATAGACCGAAATGTATTCCCGGTTAACGTTAAGTGTCCAACATGCGGTAGCGATGCCCCGCTGATCGCAGGCGATAATGTTTATCGTTGTCGCCAATATAGGCGCATCAAAGACAGCAAAAAAAAGTGTGAAGGTGCGTTGCGATTTCAAACAAACTATTCAAGCCCATTC
The DNA here is from genome assembly GCA_022817305.1 of Leptoteleia sp. ZL-2020. Classification (NCBI taxonomy): domain Eukaryota; kingdom Metazoa; phylum Arthropoda; class Insecta; order Hymenoptera; family Scelionidae; genus Leptoteleia; species Leptoteleia sp. ZL-2020. The sequence goes on along the minus strand of JABFPN010002489.1, from coordinate 15,081 downwards.
ATTGTTTCGTAATAGTAAGACCGACATTTACAATCAGTGTATTGCAGTCAGTTTTTTTTTATTCAATAGTTATCCGCGCCAGGACTTTATGAAATTTGAGTTGGAAATGTGCACTCGATCAGTTGTACGTTTCCAGGCCCGTTGCAGACAGGTAGGATGTTAATAATATATTTTTATTGCATATATCATTATTATATTAATACATATTAATACATATATCGTTGCCATTTTAGACATCTTACTAATGTGTTGTTATATTTTATCTTGTAGTTGTGTGTCGCTTGGGCTTACAGCAATATAATACCGATTGGTGGCATAGTAATATTATGTAATATTATGGGTAGTATTGTATACAATTACCCATATTTGATATTGTCATATTCGTTATTAAAATTGCTGGGAATTTTTAGTACATGTCTTAGTACATAATCAAAATGTGTAAGCTTATTTACCGAATAGCTGGGAAAATATGTTAAGGCGAATATCGATAATTAGAAAAGTGCTTACGCCTTATGAAGGCAAAAAGAGAGAATAGTAATAGCACGCAAAGCTTTAGTTCGACCGACAGAGCTTTGAAAAGATATTTATCGACCTTGCGAAGATCAAGACGGACCTTCCCCATGTAGAAAAGTATAGTAGGATCAACGTCTTAATAACATCGAGAATCGTTGGAATTACGTTGGTCAATGACGTTGGGTTAACATCTGATTTCCGTCGAAATGAAACACCTTTTTTACGTCGAATGACAATGTCGATCCGACGCTGATTTCCAGTACCGATACGACGATATATCGCAATGCTGACCCATCATCGGTTTATAACATTACACTGAGAAAAAAGTAATAGTAAAATTGAAAACAATTTACATCTATTTGAGGATATCTCTAAAGAGTGAAAATTTTTATAGTTAAAAATAGTAAAAATGATTATTATCAAAGCAATTCATAATACTTTTCTACTAATATTTACTACGTAACTTTTAAATTTTACTATTATTAATAGTAGAAATAATTACTTTTCCAACATATCCTCAAATTGATACAAAAAATAGTCATTTGTGATGTATCTTTTTTCTCAGTGTGTGAGATATCGGATGACTAGTGAGAAGTGGCTACGTCTGTTAGGTGGCGTAATATAATATATTTTGCGAATGAAGAGAGGATTATTCTTTGCGAATCCTAGAAGACAGTCGCCATAATCTTTCCGGCCGAAGGAGCGGTTTTCGCCTTTTTTGGTGCAGATTCCCCCTTGGTAACCCATTGTTTAGATTGTTCTTTGGTCTCAGGAGTATAGTGATATATCCATGTTTCATCCACAGTGACGAAACGACGCTTAAAGTCCTGCGGATTCTTCTGGAACAGCTGCAAACCATTCTTGCAACAATTCACACGATTTTGTTTTTGGTCAAGCGTGAGCAATCGCAGGACCCATCCTGAGAATAGCTTTCTCGTGTCCAAATGTTTATGCAAAATATTATGCACCCGTTCATTCAAAATGCCCACGCACTAACAATCTCACGCACCTTCACTCTTCTGGCATCTATCACCATATCATGGATTTTCTCACTGATTTCTTGAGTAGTAACCCCCGCAGGGCGTCCAGAACATTCAACGTCACTTGTGTCCATATGGCCACTCCGTAAATTTTTAAACCACTTATGCACTGAACTAATTTTCGATTTCGGATTGTAATCAATCAAAATTGACTTCAATTGACCTCTAAATTTTTATTTCACTTCTTAATGTCAAAACGATAGAAGGAAAATCATGTTTATTGTTCAATAACAAAACGGCTAACATAACCGTATTTACTTGCAAGAGTAACTTGGAATTTTTGGCAAAATGCAAAACCCTCATTGTTAATGGAACTTTTGATTATGATGCCAAGTATTTTAAACAACTTTTTACCATTCACGATTATGTGAATAATACCTATATTTTTTTACTGAATAATGAAAAAGAGCAATCGTATCTCACACTTTTTAATGTTTTGCAATAGGAATGCACAAAATTGGGATTAAATTTTTTACCACACTCTTAAAAATGATCTGCTTAAAATAAAATTAAATTCCTCTAATGATATTTTATTTTAAAATAAAAAAAGTAATCTGATTATTAAAGTATTCCTTTTATATTAATTAAATACATAATTTTAAGATAAAAGAATGCCTTTTTATAACGAAAGGTAATTCCTTTATACTCTAAAACATATCGTTTCAAATTTACAACAAGTCCTCTTAATTTAAGAATAAGACATGAAAATCGTACGTGCGATATCGGTTATATATAGGTTACGTTGTCACCTGTCACATTACTTTAATAACAAAATTTAAGGAAGAGAAACAACTTACTTTTATTTTACACGGAATTCATATGAACTACAAATGATATTCCTCTAATTTTCAGAGGATGCGTAAATATACAGTCCTAACAAGAAATTCCTCTTATTTTCAAACAAAATCCTCTTCTCGTTATTTTAACCAGAATATCATTTTATTTTGAAACGATTCCTCTGAATTTGAAATGATTTTTTGAAGAGTGCACATATAATGGTCAGCGATTTCGAACTCTCTATCCAGTCTCCAGTTTTGCTACCTCAAAAATTGCTACCTCACGTACAAAAAATAGGATATAGATTTCATTTATGTCAAACGTAGTTAGTATATGCTGTAAAATTTAAATAATTAAATAAATTATTTAAATTTATTTTTACTTGTGATATTGTATTATACAAGGTGATTTTTTTAACCTGAAACTTTCAAATATTTCGAAAACTAAGCGCTATACGAAAAAATGTTACGAATTAAAATTTAATAATGTTGTGGGGGAAATACAATGGGACGAAAATTAACCCCCCACCTCCCTCTCTCTTGGAAGGGGCGGGGGTAACTTTGAAATTTCAAATGGGAACCCATATTTTTTATAGCAGATTCGGATTCTCCATACAAAAATAAGAAACTTTTATTTGAGACATTTTTCTTGATTCGTGGTAGATGGCGCTGTAACGGGCGAAATTAATTTTTTTCATATTTCTAACTAAAGAGTTATGCATACAATTCTGCAATAAAAATAAACTGTTTTTATGTCATTACTTCTAATCATAAACTACTTTTTATATTTAAAAGGGACGAATTGTTACGTGATTTTCAGAGAATTGCTATTGTATTATATATTAAGAAAAGAAGGTAACAAATTGGAAACACTTATGAATTACTGGAAAACTCTGGTAAACAAAGCCATAAAAGTTGTCTAAAACAGTATATAAAAGAATCCAAAGACAGAGCAGTAGGATAGAGCAGTAGGATAGAGCAGTAGGACAGAGCAGTAGGACAGAGTAGTCGGACAGAGTAGTAGGACAGAGCAGTAGAATAACGGAGCCATGGGTACTGTGAAGTCTGTTATGCTAGAAACTCAGTCAGATGACTGTTCCGACATCCGTTCTGATAGTCACGTCTCCATCATGGATCCTTTCCTTCTGCAAAATATATCTTCGTCAAGAATCGGTCAGTCGTCAGTTGTCAAGGAAAATATACTATGAAGTTAAGCTCCTCCATACTTCGAGAATCAGTGAGAATCTAAGGACCAAGCTATAATCCGAGGATCAGCAATCTTCAGTAAATTCGTCTCGAGATATTTATAAGTAAGTTCCTTCTTCCTTTTTTCACCTCATCCTTTGTCTGCTTGTACCATATATCGAATTAAATGGTTATGATAAACTTGCCCATGAGTTTATCCAACAACTAGATAGATTAGCCTTTCTGATTTTAACTCATACTTAGCTCTGATTTTAGCTAAATATGATACTTGCCCATGAATCTTAGGGTTATCACGATCAATAGAGCGAATTATCCAGGTACAAAACAGAATCAACTCAACCTAGCTGAGCTTTCCCATTAGCTTCAGCAATTAACAGGTTGGATAGAATTTTTCCACTGTCGAATAAAGGGCTTTTTCATAAGCCTTGTGAAAAGAGGTATTTGATGTCGTTTGAATAATATTTGGATTCGGATTAGATTTTCCCCTGAATCTAATCCACAAAATCCATTGTTTACTTCTCGAAACTTTACCATGAGTTTCGAATTAATAGAGTAAAAACGAGACATCGGTTAATCTGACTGATTCCGGTCAACTCACTCCATTTTTCCTGTTTCTTTATATTTACGATATATTGTATAGTATTACATGTACAAGTGCTGCTTTAGTTCAGACAAAGAAAACTGTTCCAAATCCGAAAATATTCCGATTTCATCGTATTATACTAAGTTTACACTATAATTATTTTTTAAAAATTATCTAATTATGTACCCACTTACTCCCCCCCCCCCTGATATGAGTTTTTAATACATGAAATCAATGCGTCTTTTCACACTGATTACAATAAAATTAAAAAGTATGTCGCTCTCTTGCTGTTCAAAAGATATGGTCAAAAGACTGTACGGTCCCTCAGAGCGCGTCTGGGTAGAGTTGGGCGCATTGTTTAGCTCATAACTCTTAAGGGGGCCGTCTAGTGGGACAGGCCAGTTTTTTTCGCTTTTTCGCGATTTTTTTCAGACAAACTATTAAAAACGTCCATCGGTGGTAGTTTTGAGGTCCGATCTCAAAACTGAAAACGCCGAATTTTGGAAAGATGATACTTTTGAGAACTTTCGATCGTGATACGGTACTGGGCCCACAATTGTAAGTTTAGTTAAATTTTAAAAAAATTATGGCGGGGTGACGTAGCCACCCCGCTAAGATTTTTGGATTGGCCAATTTTGAATTTCCCACGTAAATTCAAAATTTATTTGAATTGAATTAAATTAAGCTTAGGATCGTAACTAGTCTCCCACAAAGTGATGGGTGCTTGAAACAACCGCCTGCACTGTTCAAAAAAACAAACCTTTATTGAAACTTATTAAAATGTATAGAACATTTTAGAACTATGATACAATTTTCAAAAATAGATTATTAAGAATTTTAGAAATATGACGTTGATTGTATTGTAATAATTGATATGACTGATCACAAACAACAAATAGATTTAATGTTAATTTGTATTACTTAGTATATATTAATTAATAAATATTTCATCTTACTGCTAATATGGGATTAATTTTATGATATATTCTAATTTAAACAATTTCTTGAATTATAACAAGGAACTCTTATATGAAGAACTGTCTGTATTTTTTTTTTTAATTTTAGCAATTGTTTAACCTGGAACATAAAATTAATAAAATTTTTTAATATTAATTTAAAAAATTTTATTAATTTTATGTTCCGTATTTTAAAATACATTATTTAATTTCCATGTTGCCAAATTAAAAATTATTAAGTTTCCTGCTTTCTTTCTGCTTTTTGTCCACCAATAAAGAAGCTTGAAAACTAGTCTGTGCACTGCACAATGCACTGCACGGAGCTATAATAAGCACGCAAACTGATTTAATAAATTTTCACAATTTAGTTTGCCATGTAATGATATTCTGCAAGTATAATGCCAAACTAGTAAACTTTTTATTAAAAATTGATATTTTTTTCTCGCAGTGTAGTAACGTGAAAATTAATTAAATAGAGAATCAATCCACTTCAATAAATTATACGCAAATATTGAAATAATTGATTTTTCATTTATATAAACAACAACAAAAGTAAACCTTTACTATATAATGTTTTTCCTCTTGGATTTATTATACGTTTTTTAATTTAATTGTTATATACACTGGTAAAAATAAAAGTCTGCAATAAGTCTGCAGTGGTCTACAAAGTCTGTAATGTCCGAAATTTAACACTTTTCTCTTTAAACTCAAACGTTACAGACCTCGCGAATATATACAGACTTATTATATACGTTTATTTTTTCTACGTTAGCAAATGCTGCATGTTAAAAATATATTATATATAAATAAATTGTAACACGGTGGACGCCGCTAGCCGGCGGTAATGGCGTAGCGGGGCCCACCGGTCGCTGGCGTCCCGGGTAGTTGGGAGCCAGGCCGCTTAACCACCAGCGGCCGAGGATCTAAAGCTAATTAAACGGGTTACGGATGAGTCTTTATGACCCTCGTGTGTAGCGGCAGGTCTGCTAATGCAGGTAAGAAGGTAGGCCTCAACACGAAATTCGAGGGCATTTCGTAGCGGTGGGATATATGAGGAGAGATATGATTGTTTTTTCGATGATTAAGGTGGTAATCCGATTGAGGATAAAAGCCGACCCACGGCTATACGAATAGGGGTTGTTGTTGACCTTATAATGATGGTTATTTGAAATGCGTCCTCGTGCCCAAACTGTCTTCGGACGGCGAGGATGACAAAAGCATGAAGTGGTACACGGACCACTTTGGGACGCCTCCCCGAGGCTCTCCGCGGGTGCGCGCCGTTGCTTCTCACTTTGTTTCGACATTGGGAGAAGTTTTCGGCCGTAGCAAAGTTCCCACCACCGACCGTTCGGCGGCATGATTTTGGATTCTTCCAAGACTGCCCCGCGGTTGTGGTGGTGAGAGTGGATGGGTTTTTCGAGAGTAACATACTGCGTATGCCCTAGAGGCGAGGAAGCAGACACTGACCCTCGGGTGTACGATCTCGCATCCCACGGCGGGTGCCAGCAACGGAGCGCACCTTAAGGGTGCCGGGAGTGCAGGCCAAGCCAACCGGGAGTCGAGCCTCAACGAACGGGGACGGGACGGGGACGGGGACGGACGCGACGGACATCGTTCGGGACACGAGGGGACGCTTGCCGATTTATCGGGACGGGTTACAGGGTAAATCATACACACGCGCACATTAAACAATTGACTTTATTAAACAACGCCGACGGGAAGTCAGTGTCTGGCGTCGTCGGCTACGCCGATGACGAACCGCTTCCTCGCCTCTGGGGCATACGCAGTTGCAATGTATTCGAATATCTACTCTCACCACCACAACCGCGGGGCAGTCTTGAAAGAATCCAAAATCATGCCGCCGAACTCTTTGCTACGGTCGAAAACTTCTCCCGATGTCGAAACAAAGGGAGAAACTACGACTCGCACCCGCGGGGTGCCTCGGGGAGGCGGCCCAAAGTGGACCGCTCCACTTCATATCTTGTCATCCTCCCCGTCCGAAGATGGGTGGACACGAGGAAACGTTTATGGATTTTATTTCACTATAGAGAGGATACCAAGCCCCTCTCATATAGCCTCAATCTCAGCTCACTTGTTCCCATATGATGATGGTATCTAAAGCATTAATCATCAAAACAAATCTCACAGACCTGTTTCTCATATAAACCGAGGCTACTAAACGCACCTCAGCTTTTTTCGGTAACTTGACCTACCTCCTTTGGTTACTTACATCACGTTGGCCTGCATCGGGTGGACGGGGTCGCAACGCCCCGACTATGGATTAACTAACCCACAGCCCTGCCGCGCGCCGAAGGGAGGAGAGGCCCCTCCTCCCCCTCGCCGCGGGCACTAGTGTACTATAGTTCGTTTTCGTGAATACTATAGCCATTAGTAATATTTACTAGAGTCTTTATTAGTATCTGTAACTATAGTTTATAGTAGATTATACTTGATTGCATAGTTGAAATAACTATAGTAGCTATGTCAACCATAACCATTATTAATGTAGTAACAACCATATTACTGTTAAATACGTAAAATATCGTTAAATGCAAATTTCACGAACTCATCCGTGTACAATGTTAATTGTCTGTTATTCACGGTTTAAATTTGAGTTTTCAAAGCATAAAATAAAAACATTTTATCTAAAAATAACATAACTGAATCTATGAAATACCTACATTTAGAGATGGTGTCGATGTAAACTTCTTTTTTTTTTATGAAACAGGGAATGATCACTACTTGAAAATAACCGTTTGGATTCCCGATGAAAATCCAACGAACTAGCATGGCGTTTTTCATCACTCGGTTCTGTCGGTTCTGAACCACTTCCGAACTTTTTTAGAACCTAGTAGAATCTGATAGAACCTGAGGAGAAATTACAAATGGCGATAAACATTCTTTTGAAATTTTAGGTGCTTTTTTCGTTGTTAATATTTAAATATTTGGTAAGTTTTAAATCATGGAAATCATGAAATAAATAATTAAAATAACATAACACTATTATAAATTAGTGAAATGAAAATATTAGAAATAAAATATGTTAATAATAAATGTATAAATATTTTTTATCAATAAACTTTTTGTTGCATTAGAGAAATAACATACAATTTTTAGGATTGTATAAAAGTTTATACTTCTAAAATGTCTAAAAAATTTTATACTTTAAAACAATATTATTACATACAATTAAATAATATATACATTTTCAGTGACTGGTTTATATGTGGAATTTAGAATTTTATATCATATTTTTGGTATATTTTTAAAAGTTTCAACAAAATAAATCATGTAGGATTGAACCAACGTCCTATACATTAGAGGTTTCGCATGCTCACCACTGAGCTATAATGTCATCTGAAAGTTTAAACTTTATTAGAAACTTATATTCATCCATGGATAACTTTCTGTTGATCATATACTCCTGATAACATTAAACTTTATACAAGTCTTTACAGCACAGTGGGACTTCAAATTTGCCGGATGTGGATTGAGTTTAATATAGATACATTTTTTTTCGTTTATTAATTTCTTTTACACTTGATTAAAAATAGAATAATATCCCTGGAACATTAAAATAATATTCTGCGAATATTAAAATGATATTCTACAGATATTAAAATGATATTCTACGAATATTAAAATAATATTCTAGGAATATTATTTTAAGCGGACATTAGTATTGGTAGTATGTACCTAGAATAATACTTTAATATTAAAATAATATTAAAATAATATGCATAAGATATTCTACAAATATTATATGCTGATAGGGACATTCTCCTACAGTTTCTTGAATATTATTTAAAAACTGGAATTCATCAATCGAAAATGAAGTTACTAATAAAGCCAGCATTTGATTAATGGTGTGGGACAACATGTTGTATATTTGTTATCTGAAAAATAAAAATCATTAAAGAATATTATAACAAAAATTACACCCATGAATAAGATTGTCAATGTTAAAATAAAATAATTTGAATATTAACACCGAAAGCAACTTAAAATGAATAAAAGTAATTAAAAATCTAAGTAAACATATATCACATTATGTTTGTGATTTAAAGTATAAAACTCGTTATACTTTATTTCATGTACTTATGTAGCATAAAATATATTTTTATTTTATTATATGTTTGCATACGTTAATAAGAGTCTACTTTGATTGATATTTTGGCTCTTATCTTTTTTATTAAATAGATTGCGCAATTCTTATACTGGTGAGTTAGTACGAAAATCACCGCCGTCCGTTACCTTGCTTGTAGAGCACGCGGCAAAATTGTGAGAAAAATAATCAATATAATAAAAAGTTTATTTTTACATATATATACAGCCAGTTATTTAGTTATGTGTGTGAACCTGTAAAGTGTCTGTGAAGCAGCCTTTGAGGACCTGAATTAATCACTCTTTTAAGCAACGGAAATAGCAATACTACATTGCTGCAATCAATAGGGGTAAGACAACCCGTTCGGGAGTTGCTGTCGTGGTGCGACAACCCTCCCCGCAAACACATTAAATACCTACGTGATTTCTTAAAATTTAAACATATCATGTATCGCCATTTGCAATTTCTCCTCAGGTTCTATCAGATTCTGCTTGGTTCTAAAAAAGTTCGGAAGTGGTGCGGAAGTGCAATGTCTCTGCCCCGTCGGCGTAGCCATAACCATAACCAGACACCAAGCGCACCAGCTTGAAAGAACCCAACAACTGCCGTCGGTTAGGCCGATGGCGCGTGCCCACGTGGCGCCACGGGGAAGCAGTCCTGGCGTTCCTGTGAGAGACGCCCCCTACCCTCGAGTCCCGTACGTGTTCGCGTGTCGTCCCCCACGTCGCGTCGCCACCCCCATCCCGCGGGCCACCGACAGCTGACGGTACATGCTTTCCGGCACGCCGAATTCATGCGCTCACGCGAAATGCGCCGCATGTTTTACCGCTCGCGACTGCAGCCCTGCGATAGGGAAGCGACGTATCCGCCCTCGTGTCCCCAACGCGGTGGCGTTCACGTCCGCCCGACCCTTCTCCTTTGCGAACCGCCCACCCCAATTCGACCGGAGATTCCCCCTAAAATGCCCTTACTTTCCCACCCAACACCCCACGACACACTCCGATCCCTTGTGCCCCGCGACGTTCGCCCGAGTCCCTGGATTCCACGCGTACGACCGAATACCCCGATAAACCCATCCCTCTTTACATGCCCCCCCCCCCAGAGTTCCGCGAGCCCGAGGTCAACTTAAACAAAAATTAAAAGAAACGCGTACCTACCCTACACCGTTGAAAGCACTGAGCATCATACCGCCTACCCATGATGCCAGACGAACTTTCGTTCCGCGGAGAAGTCGAGTTCCTGCGCACTGCCACATGATTTTGATCCGTTGTCACGCGCAGCCGAGGAACATGGGATTCATTCAGCACCGGCATCCCCACTGTACCAGGCCGGCCTGGTGCATCGACGATGGCTGAAGATCCCCCCTACCTAGAAAACAAAAAGAAGAGAACCCTACCTAAGCGGTGCGTACCGAGCTGTGCTGCAATTCGCGACCCTACCTCCCCCCACGCATACGCACCTCGCGGAGAAGGAAGAAGAGAAGAGAAGAGAAGAGAAGAAAGGAAAGAATAGAAGAGAAGAAGAGAGAAGAAAAGAGTAGAAGAGGAAGAGAAGAAAAAGAAAAAGAGAGTAGAAAAGGGAGAGAAGAGAGAGAAGAAGAGAGCAGAAGAGGAAGAGAAGAAAGAAGAGAAGAAGAGGAGAGAAGAGAGAAGTAAAGAAGAGAAGAGAAGGGAGGAGAAAAAGGGGAAGAAGAAGAAGAGGAAGAAGAAGAGAGACTTGGGAAAAGTATGGAAGAAGTGTGTGAAGGGGAGATAGAGTTGGGTAAGGGTTGGTAAAGGTATGTGGGAAGGTAGGTCGGGAAAAGTTAGGATAAGGTTGGGAAAGGTGTTTAGGAAGAAAGATGGGAAAATTTAGGATAGGGTTGGGAAAATTATGTAGGATGAATGTTGGGTAAAAGTTACGATAGGGTTGGGAAAAGTATGTACGAAGAAAGTTGGGAAAAAGTTAAGATAGGGTTGGGAAAAATGTGTAGGAAGAAAGTTGGAAAAAGGGTTTGGGGTGGAAGTAGGGAAAAAGTCGAAGAAAAGTTGGAAAAATTATCTAGGGAAAAAGTTAGGAAAAAGTTGGGGAAAAAAAATTTGGACTGGAATTTTTGAAGGGATTGCGTACTTTGTATAGTGGCGGAAACAAAAATTATGAAGACGAAAAATAAAATATAAAAAAACGCGAGAAAGTGGTTCGGAAGTGGTTCGGAAGTGGTTCGGAAGTGGTTCGGAAGTGGTTCAGAACTGGTTCAGAACTGGTTCAGAAATGGTTCAGAACTGACAGAACCGACAGAACCGAGTGATGAAAAATGCCAATAAAGTGTATGCAGCAACGAACACAATTGAGGTTATGGCCGCACACAAATACAAAACAAAAGATGCGCGGAATGATGCGGAATCAACTATAGCATTCAGTTGTAAGAACAAAATTCACTAGTATTCACGTAAAATAGCCATAGATCTTAGTTAATCAAACTACATTGTCAATTAAGTATTGACAACTAGAACTCAGCAGTGGCACACCACGGGTCCGCCGCGCCTCTCGGCGGCGCATCTCGCGAATAGTGGGGGGAGTGGACGCGGGGTTACGCGGGGGGAACCTGTCAATTACGGGGGCGCTCAGCGTCCACGTTACAATGCGGATTGATCAATTTACAAAAATGTTACGTCATTATTACTTACAAAAATTGAAATGACATTATTTTTAGTAATATAAAATTATACTCTTGTTACAGGTGAACGAGAACACTGTAACAAAACCATAGATATTTATGAGGATGTTTCAAGTCCATCTGTAACAGTAGAAAATTGGGGAAAGCCTTTAACTTGTTCGTACAGATTTCGTGGACTTCGTGGCACTCCAAGAGACTGGATACTTCGTGTGCGATTCAAAAAGTTCAAAGTTGGTGTACTAATGAATGCTACTACTTGTTTTGGAGGATATTTACAAGTAAGTAAAGAAAGATCGAAATAAAGTTTCTTCAATTAAGAAGAAAATTGATTAAAACTTATTTGTATAAGAATATTTAACATAGCGATAAGAGTAATTAGATACTAGTATGTGTAAAGTAGCGTTTCGCAATTGCCCAAGCGTGATTATGGAAAAATATGACGATCAAAATAATTACAATCGAATGTCATAATTCCAACTCTAAGAATAAAAATAACATATTTTTAAATCGTTCTCTTTGCAAAGATTGTATTCAGCACATGTATCGAACATTTGATTTGAAGTTTCTGTTATCAAAAAAGTATTGTTGCTTAATGTGAAAAAAAACATGTGAAAAAATTGTTTCAAAGTAATCATTGAAAATGACTTTCGAAGTTTTTGAAGGCGCATGAAAAGAAATTCACAATGTTTTAGAATCCTTATTCTACTATTGATTCTATTATTAATTTTTTTTAAAAAAAATTAATTTTATTATTCGTAACTCCGGTTCCTTTATCAATTATACTCTTAGAAAAATGAATATGACAGGAATAATTACTATTTTGAACTGTTTCATATGTATTTATTTTTTTTTATTTATGGACTAGAATGTTCATTAAATGATATCCAATATTTACAATTCAACATTTCAATGTGTAACGTGACGAGTACAAGAAACAAATTTTCCACATCGCAATATTACCTTTCAAAAATACAAATTATGGATTACAAATATCGCCAAGAGAATGTAACGTTCCAGTCCTCCTGGTCCTCCTGGCACTAAGTCCTTCCCTGGTCCTTAAATTATCTGCGAAAATTCAAATTGAAATTAATACTCTATTCAAAACTCCTCTGTGATTATACAGACATTACTTCCAATATCTATTACACTTTATTATTTCCTTAAACACATTGGTTACCAGATTTCGCCTTCTATAATACTTCTAAATTAACTATTTACTCAAGGCGTTTCATCAAAATTTAGATAATATTTTGTCAAATTTTCCAAACAAATCTTACATTGAAACTTACCTATAAAAGGGAGCGCGAACAAGACGACGATACTTCTTCTTCTTCATCAGTGAATCCGAGTTGCCGAGGTGGCGAAAAGGCAAACTGCTGTTGAGGCCAAAGTGAACTTTAAATGTAAAAAATACTGTTTTTAAAATGAGACTAATGGCTATGTGGAATTTGGGTTTTGGGATGCTGCAATGTTTTTTGATTTTATTCCATCTTTTTTCTATTGCTTTAATAACTAAGTTATTGGGAATGCTTGTAAATAGTGATTCGACGTCAAATGAAATCATTATGTGGTTATTGGATATCTCGAAATTGTTTATGTTAATCTTAAATTCCATACTATTTTTAACAGAGTAAATATTTTCTTCTGCCAGAATATTACTCAAAACTGTTTGCAGATATTTTGAAAAATTATACAGTGGACACCTACCCATGAAAAAATTTTATATAGGTGGCATATATGCCTGCATACATGTCTTAATGAATTGTTTAAAATGGTATAAATATATATGTTTTTACTGACTGTTCATATAAATATATTTTAATTAGACATGATTTAGTACATCCAGAGAAAATATATATTAATTTAAGTAAGAACGTCTTTTTGATAAAATTTATTTTAAAGCAATAATAAAATGTTTCTGAAAGTAAGAAAAATTATTTGTTTTAGATATAAGCCATTTATTTAAATTCTGTGAATTAATGTTTGCAACACACGCACGAAAACGGTCCTGCTTCCATCCCGTTTTTTTCTCTGCGTGTGTAGAGGATTACAAGGTTTCATAGAATAAGAAACTGTGTAAATTCCTGAAGTTATTGTAACAGAAAAAAGTAAATGTATGGGATATGAAATATCACAATATTCATTATAATATTTTAATAAATTTTTAATTTTTATTTTGTAGTTTAATAAAAAACAATATTCCGCTTATAGTGTTCCTGTTGCAAAAACTACAGTAATTATATTTAATTTGTTTACGAATTTAATAATCACTATTGAAAATATACTAAATAGGCGATGCAACATTAATATTTAATTTATGAACTTTTTGCATCCTTTTCAGAATACGCAAAAGCTCGCCAGGAAGTCAAAAAGTGGATAATGCAGACCGATAGCTTAATTAAAGCGGCGATGTCGAGCAAGTGCGTCAAAATGCGTACTAAAAAAATAAATAAATAATTGTTAACTTTAAAGAAAGAAATATTTTTAAATAAAAAATAAGGAATATTCTTTAATATATATTTATTGCCTTAATATTTATAGACTCATAATAAGGTAACATATATGTGGCATATATGTTCGCATATATGTGACATATATGACATGCAGTGAACATACACGGAGAGAAAAAAATATCAATTTTTAATGAAAAGTTTACTACTTTGGCATTATACTTACAAAACACCATTATATGGAAAACTAGTTCATTAAATTTTGTTAACTTAGTTTATTAACAATAGTAATTCTATGCAGTTTCATATAATTTAACAATCTGTTTATTAAATTTTAGTAAACTGTTCAATAATTGGTTTATGAACAACATAGGCAATGGGTTAACGACACTGATGAATAGCGACATCCAACGGAAAAAACATAAAATGAAATGTTTGCTAAAATTAGAATTCAGTTTATAAAATTTGTAATCCCTGGTTTCTTAATTTTTAATATTCTTTTCTCTCCGTGTATATGCGGCATATATGGCATACATATGTCACATATATGCCTGCATATATGACAACCTATATAAAAAATTTTTCATGGGTATAGCTGTTACTATAATTCTAAACGGGTTCGAAGGTTTATGTACGAGGGTGGATTGATAAGTTTCCGGCCTGACCAAGAGATGGCGCCACTAGGCCTACCTTGAGGTGGCGTTCTATAGTACCATCCTTAGATAGCTTGTAGCTATAGTTTCAGCCCGATCGCCATGTTAGTTTAGGTTTGAGGGCACACTGAACAAGACGCCTC
>JABFPN010002488.1:0-22051 GCA_022817305.1 Leptoteleia sp. ZL-2020 | reverse complement strand
GAAACACTATGTTGGTTCTCCCTCAGAAAGTGAGGCAGAAAAGTGAGGCAGAAACAATATGTTGGTTCTCCCTCAGAAAGTGAGGCAGAAAAGTGAGGCAGAAACACTATGTTGGTTCTCCCTCAGAAAGTGAGGTAGAAAAGTGAGGCAGAAACACTATGTTAGTTCTCCCTCAGAAAGTGAGGCAGAAAAGTGAGGCAGAACTAACATAGTATAACTACTACTGAGAAGTGCTTGTTGTGTTGGTGTTTAAGTTGGGGGAAGGTACGGGAGGTAGTTGGTCGCGGGTCGGATTTTTACTCGGCGACGCGGCTCCCGAGAGGAGTTTGTTTTGGGACTTTGTATTCGGGGTCGCGTTGGTTTTCGCGAAGTGTATCGTTCGAGCGGGTCGGTTGCGTTGTCCGGCTTGGGGTTCGCTACCGTGGTACAACGGGGTAGATGTTCGTTCGCGATTCCGAAGATCTCGCGCTGTAGTTCGTTCTCGAGTCAGCGGTCGCGATAGTGTAGGTCGGAGCGCCGTTCGCGTCGACGTCGGCGCTTAAATTTGTGACGTTCGCGTTGGGAGTGTCGGGGGGGAGAACGCGGAGCGTTAGGGTCCTCCGTCGTTGTGGGTATTAGACGTAAACAAAAGAATAGAATAGAACTCGCAGTAGAGCGGGCGCCGTTACCGACAATCCTCGCGCTCTACTGGAGGGGAAGAGATACATTTATGACGTGCAAGGTTCCCCTTTTGGTGACCACCGCAGTGCGGGAGCCGAAGTGGCGAGCCCGTGTAGGGAATCGCACTGCATGGCCGGCTGATACCGCCGAGATGTCTTCGCCGTGGTAAACAAAAGTTCCGGATTCCCAATCCGCGGTTTTCGTCCCTCGGGGTCGATGGATTATGGTCGGTAGGTTATTTGTCTCGGGCTTTGCACGCCTCGAGATCTGTCGAAGAACTGGTGTTCTCTCAGGCTTTGCACGCCTCGAGTTCTGCCGGTGAACTGATGTCGAGCTGCCAAAATGCTTCGACTTATAAAGGGGAGCACGGACCGTGGAGAGACTCTCGCCCAACTTTTGTCTCTCCGTATCCTTTAACCCGTGTTGTTTCTGATTGGCGCGGCGCGTTCCGAGTCGCACGGGATTGGTCGGGAGAGTCGGCGCGCGTGATTGGCCGAGCGGACGGTGGTGAGGGAGCGCCGGCAGTGCATCTCCGCGCGGACGCTGATTGGCGCGGAGGTACCGGCGAGAAAGGAACCTTAGGGGCCGCCGTGTTTACTTTCGGTGCAGTCGCTCGAGCTCTTCGGAGTTCGCGACTGGCCGGTCGCCGCTTGAGCTCTGAGTTCGCGGTGATCAAACGAAGAATATATTATGTATTACGATTGCCGCTTGAGCTCTTCGGAGTTCGCGGTGATCTAAACGAAAAGTATATTATGTATTACGATCGCCGTTTGAGCGGTGATGAAGTGAAAATATATTATGTATTACCTTTGTCGCTCGAGCTCTTCGGAGTTCGCGACTATTTAATGTTTTTATTTACAGGTTTTTTTGGGTGACGTAATGTTTACGTCAAGTTATAGATTAAATTCTATTATAAAATCCCAAAACTGGATAGAGAACGAAGTTACTCATAATCTGCATTCGCAATGACAGTCCGTATTATCTTCACAGATAGTGAATTCAATTTAGCTTGAACATATAATTTTTAGATCATATGTTCAAACTCAAGTAGGGGGTTGTGACGATATGGCAAACTATGGTCACATAGATTAAATAATAAAATAAATTAAATTTAAAATTTGTACACTTTGAGAAAGTTATGACTGTCAGTTACGAATTTCTTTACAAATTTTAAGTCATAAACTCTATTGTTCTAATTGGGAAATTACAAGAATTTCTAATCCTTTAGAAATTCATAGGAAAAATATTTCTGAAAGATACTTAGGCCAACTAGACCAAATGACGAATCTATTGTTCTAAAATGTACAAGATTATGATTTGTAAAGAAACGTTCCGAAGGGATTAAAATATGAAATTAACTAATAACGTTTTCTAAATTATCCGAAGAGAAATTCATTGGGAAATTCCCCAACATATGTAACATTTGCAAATTTAAAAGAAACGGTAAAAACAAAGTCATAAAACCATTGCATATAAATATAACTCAGAAAATGTACTCACGCTCAGTCTTAGTTTTTAATCGTCCTCAGTTAGATCAGTCGCGTAGGTCTGTTCCGTGAGAATATCCGTTCCGTAAAGATCTCTACCGAAGAGAACTTAACAATCGAAATCTGTTCTGTTCTGTGTACTTTTAGTTAGTTATTAGTTTCAGTTAGTTTAAGTTTTGCGTTGATGTCTTTCAACCTAACCCAAGGTCCAGTCTTCTTCTTCCTACTACTTGAGGAGGCAGAATCCAGGAATCAACCCTTACTGCCGTTAAAAGTAAGATTAATGTCTATTGTTAATTGATTCATTTAATCAACAAGTAAAAGAAGTAGCGTCTTTCCATACTCCTAGAAATTATAGTGTTATTTATTGTATATTCCAATATACATAATTGTTCGTTATGTATATTTAATAAATCATATAAAAATAACCGATCATTCATTTCATTTGTATTTCTCCTCATCAACAACCAATAGGGCAACATGCTCGAACGAGCTCTGTCCTTGTCCTTTACTCCACGTTCTTCCAGAACGTAACAATGGCAAATCAGGCCATAAAGATTTCGGACGTAATAGTCCTTATTCCTATATATAGCGGAGATATTGATGGCGCTTCATTTGAGGATGTTGAAGCCTCTTGTAAAGACGTAAAGTCATTATTACCCGCTGATACAGAGCCCACCCTTTGTAAATAAATTTATACGCGATTACAAGGGAATGCCAGACGAATTTACAGAGAAAACGAAAATAGAACTCTGAATGAAATTCTAAATAACTTGAGAGATAGGTTAGAACCTAAGGAATCCTTAACAACATTGTGGGGAAAATTATCCTTAATAAGTCAGCGAAGAAATGAATCAGTACAAGATTACTATTTTAGAATGTATGACTTAGGCAAGAAAATTCTGAACACCAAGAAGGGTAGGCAAGACGCTGAATTAACAGCCAATCGAAAGGCGGAAATTGATTTAGAAATCAAAAATGCATTTATTTTAGGCTTAAAACTTGAAATTTCAAGTCAGGTAAGCCTAGATATCGAAACTATTAAAAATGCTGCAACAAAGGCTATAGAAATAGAAAAGCGAATGGAAGCGCAAAGCCTATTACATAATTTTCAAGGAATGGACATTTCAAAATGTATATTGTGTGACTCAAAAGGCCATAAGACAAAAGAATGTGCCCTGTTGAGGACACAAAAATCAGTTAAAGAGGAAATTGAAATTAATAAATTAAGAAAATGCTTACAGTGCGGAAAAATGGGACATGACGCCTACAATTGTAAAAATAGAAAATTTTGTAATAACTGTAAAAAGCCAGGCCATTGGACGCTGGAGTGTCGATCAATTAGAAAAATAAATGCCATAAATAATGATATTCATAAAATTGTCTGTCAAACTTGTGATAGAGTTGGCCATACGTCTAAAACCTGTTATAGAAATTTGAACCAAGGGAAATCAGATAAGAATAACAAGTACATTGGAGCGGCCAATATCCAAACAAATGCTAGGAAATTTGAAAAAGAGGATAAAGATAATAAAATAATATGTTACTACTGTAAAAAGGAGGGACATATGCTCAAAGACTGTAAACATCGAGCATACAATAATTCAAAAACAGGCAATCAGGAAAACTGGCGTGCCCTCCCCAATGCGCGCGGGGAGGTAAAATATGTACAAGCACTGAAAAGAAAAATATTACCGAACGACGAATTATAAATTTTAGCGGTGTAGAAACTGCCCCTGTGATTCATTTTGAAGATGGCTTAGAGCTACTATTAGATAGAGGAGCAGGTCCAAATCTGTTAAAGAAACAATTCCTTGAACCTGATATATATATTAACACAAACGATATTCTTAAGTTAAGCGGTATAACCAATTAAATGGTATTTACATTAGGAAAAGTCAGAATAAGTTTATTAGGATGTGAAGCAGACTTTCACGTAGTCCCAGATAATTTCCTTTTGAAGCAAGGAGGATTATTAGGCTCAGATTTCTTTTTAGATAACCAGGCTTGAATAGACTATGATAAAATGCAAATAATATTAAAAGGTAAACCATTTCCTATCATTATTAATAACACTATTTCAATCAAACTTCGAGAGAGAAAAATTGTCCGGGTGTGCATTGAGCAAACAGATTTGGAAATGGGATATTTACCAAGATTTGATGTACAAGAAAATGTGTTTCTGGGAAATGCCATGGTAGAAAATAATAAAGGATATTCGTATCTTCCATTATACAATCTAAATGATAAGCCAATAACCGTTAAAATTCCTAAATTGAAATTATTGGAAGTAGAGTCTGTCTTGAGTGAAGAGAAACAAATTTTAAGTATTAACGCTAAAAGAATTGCAGGACGAAGGAAAAGGATGCAACGAGAAAATTGTAAAATGAATGAAAATAAAAGTCGAGGAAAAGAAATCTTAAAATTAATAAATTTAGATCATTTAAATGCAGAAGAAAAGGATGAAATGATAAAGTTTATTTACCAAAGTAAAGATCGATTTCATTTACCGGGCGAAAAATTATCTTGTACAAATAAAATTGAACATGAAATAATTACCACTGATAATCAACCAATTAATGTCAGGCAATATAGATTTCCTCCAACGTTAAAGGAAGAACTACAAAGGCAGGTACAAGATCTATATGACAAAGCAATTATAACGGACTCGAAATCTCCCTATAATACTCCAATCTGGATTGTACCCAAGAAACCGGGACCAGATAGAAAGAAAAAATGGAGATTAGTCCTTGATTTCAGAAAATTAAATGAAAAAACTATTGGTGACTCATATCCCATACCAAATATTAGGGATATCTTTGACAAGCTAGGTGGTGCGAAATATTTTAGCATTTTTGATTTAGCTTCGGGTTTTCATCAGATTCAAATGAGCCTGAAGGACAAACATAAAACAGCCTTTTCGACACCTCACGGGCATTATGAATTCAATAGAATGCCTTTCGGTTTAAAAAATACTCCTGCTACTTTTCAGAGATTAATGAATGTAGCTTTATGTGGATTACAGGACACTGAACTATTCGTATATATGGACGATATAGTAATTTACGCTAAAAATATAAAGGAACATCGAGGGAAATATTTAAATATTCATTTTTAAAAATTATACATGTAAGAATGTAAACATAAAAACATTTCTGTTGCAGATGTAAATGTGGAAAAGTTGTCTTTGTTCATTTTACCATATTTATTTAATCCCATATTTTTAGAAAAAAAAATCAAAAAGCTTTCAAAAGCTGAGGTAGCTAACTTGTTTATCATTCAGAAATCAGTAAGTATTTTGACGTTTAAGTATGCATGCCAAAATTTAATTTTGCAATTAAATTTTGTAAAAATGCAATTTAAACCTCTAATTTTAAATTGCAATTACACAGAATATAATTTTATAACTATAATCTTTATTTTTCAGTCTGTAGCAAATTTAGAGCTAGCAACTGAAAATATTATTGGCCAACCAACAGTTATAATTATTGGTTCCGTAAAACATATAGAAACTGTTTACTTCAAAATTAATAGTGTTAAGTACGAGATGCGAAATTTGATAACAGCTGTAGTCTTCTGTTTTCAAGATTTTTTTTCGTTAAATGCGTGCTATCCTAGATATACAGAAGTCATTTGGTATTTTATAGAAAAATATATTTTTAAAATTACGGAAAGCAAAAGCAAAACTATGTTTTCAGCAACATCACAAGTATATCGAATGCTATGGAACTGAAGAATGAAACGTTTTTAAAAATTGAGCGCATAAAAAATAATGTTTGTAAACATCTATAAGGTCAAATTAACGAAACAAAAACAATAATATTGTTTATTTACATCCAAAGGACAGAAGAATGGATGTAAATACCAAACAAAAACAAAGTTGCTTTTCGACTAAGTTACGTGTCATCTTGTTTCTAATATGCAACGATTATATTATTTCCATTAGGTATAATTATTAATCCTATAGGTATACTTCTTTTGTTTATATTTTGTATTTTATAATAACTTTGTTATTTTTCCACAAGTTTATTATAAAAACACCATGGATCAAACTTCTATTTCTAATTATCTTGAATTAATTTTCAAATGCGATTTTGCAAGTTGCCAACGTTTTTATTCTTCTAAAAAAAGTCTAATCAATCACATTACTAGGGATCATAAAAATGAATATAAAAGTAATAAACAAACATTTATTGCTTCCGAGGAACAAACTGGTGCTATTTTAAAATATAATAATATACATCCTAATCAAAGTAGTGATAATAATATTCATTTAGATTCAAATGTTACTAGAAACTTAGAATACCCATTAATATCTGAAGATAATTTAAATAAAGCAGCATTTCATTTAATATCTTATTAATTCAGATTGTAAACTACCTTCATCAAAAGTTCAAATTATCGTTTCAGAGATGCATAATTTTTTGAACAGCATTTATTTAAACAATATAAAGCAACTTATAAATATTTCTATATCTGGAGATTCAAAGATAAAAATTCTTGAACAATTTCAAAACGTGCAAACAATTTTTTCAAATTTTAAAAGTGAATATAAACGTTTGCAATTTTTAGAAACTAATCAAGTTTATGTATAACCTGAAAGCATACCTATAGGAACGTCAGAAAGATCCAAATCTGGAGTTTTAGACAATAAAATGGTGTATATCTCGTTCATAGCTATAGATAAATTCTTGAAACAATTTTTAGAGCTTCCAAGTGTTTTTACAACAATTAAAAAATATTACGATACGCTGTTATCATCTAAAAATGAAGGAATAAAAAACGTCGTTCAAACTGAATTTTGGGACAAAATTGTTAATAATTTTCAGAAAAAAATGGTTTTTCCACTTTCTTTATACGAAGATGTTTTTGAAACCGGGAACCCTCTTGGAGCGCACTCTGGTATTCACAAAATAAATGGAGATTATATTACCATCGCATGTTTACCGTCGTCATTAAAATCAAAATTAGAATCAATATTATTAGCTCAAATGTATTACGAAAGTGACGGCAAAACCTTTGACAAAGTAAATATTTTTTGGCATTTGTTAAAATCACTTAAAAATCTGGAGTCAAATGGTATAGGCATAGTTATACGTAATGAAACCATAAAAGTTTATTTTGTTTTGATATTTATAATAGGTGATAACTTAGGCTTAAACTCTATTTTAGGATTTGTAGAAAGATTTCTGCAAAATATTTTTGTCGCTTATGCAAAACTATCAAATATGAAACAAAAACTTTAGTCGAGAAAGATATTTCCACGTTAAGAACAAAAAAAAATTACGAACACGATTTGCAGCAAAACAGTTATAGTGAAACTGGAATAAAACAGTTTTTTTTATTTAATGAGATAAAATATTATCATTGCATTGAAAATGCAACAGTTGTTATAATGCATGATTTTTTAGAAGGGATATGCAAGATTGAAATAGGTAAAATCTTTTATTATTTTATTAAAACGAAAAAATACTTTACTTTAAAAACTTTAAATTATAGACTTTATCATTTTAAGTACAATGATTTCGAAAATAAACCTACTTGTATAACAGAAAATGATTTAAATAAAAAGATAGTTCGAATGACTGCTTCTGAGATGAAAACTGTAATTATTTGTTCTGGTTTGATTCTCGGTGATTTGATTACAGACACTAAAGATAAGCATTGGAAACTCTATAAATTGTTAAGAAGAATTTTAATTTTAGTTCTTTCTGATTGTGTAACAAGGGAGGTTTGCCTGAGTTTAAAAACACTAATTGAAAAACACCATACATTGTAAATACATCTTTATGACAATTTGCTTCCAAAACATCATATAATTATACATTATCCGAGATTGATGATGAAGTACGGGCCGCTTAAAAATCTATGGACTATGAGACACGAAGGGAAACATCGTCCTTTTAAACAATTTGCTCATATTAATCAAAATCGATTAGACTTACGGTACTCCCTTTCTAAGAAGCAGCAAATTGCGCAAAGTCACCTCTTTTTATCTAGGAATATATTCGATACACCTTTACTATTTAAAAATTATAAAACTGTCTTATTAAATCATAATAAATTTAACATATCATTCAACAAAAATATTTATCGACCAATCAAAAGTATAGTTTATTATAATACAATTTTTAAGTCTGATAGTGTTTCCGTTGTAGCTTTCATTCAAGATGGCTCTCCTCAATTTGGTAAAATTAATAATATTTATTTATCAACAAAATCAGTCAATATTGCTGAAACTACAGATGTTTTATTTTTGTTGCGAATTTATGAGACTATCGAATTTGATAAACATTATCAGGCTTATAATGTACAAGCAACTACAAATGACTTATTTTTAAACTTTAATGAAGTGGAAAAATTTAAAATATACAAATTAGTAAATAATAATAATAAAACTTATATAAATTATTTCTGACAAAATAGTACTATTTATTACTGTATTATTCAATGTAATAATAATAAAAGAACTTCAAAACATTTTCATGTATCATTCAATAAAAAATTACAATATAATGTAAGTATTTGTTTTTTTCTTGCATACCTTTTTACTAAAATAAATATAATAACCGGTTTTTACAATTTTTTTAGTTATAAGAACGAGATTTATTAATATTTCTTTCATCGCTTTTCTATTTTTACAATTTCTTGATACACTATTGTACAATTTTTTTTAACGTTAGCTAATTCGTATCTAAAACTCAGTAATTATTCAAAACAAAGAGATAGAAAATTGTGGGCATATATTGTTTATCATTTCTTTTGATGATTTGTCATTAACTACTAAACACTATAGTAAAATCAATTCACAGGTAACCTAATAGCGCATAATGTACCTGCAATATTATTTAATATAATGTACTATTAGGGTAATAAAGTTAATAAGAATAATGATAATTTAAAAATTTTTCTTAACTGTAGAAATAAATTTTGAAGACTGATGAATCTTTACATTTTCAAGTATGAAATTTTAGATTTTATCTATTTGTTTAGATTAAATATATTTAGACTTAATTAATTATAATATATAATTATGATTTAATTATAAAATTTTATTTTATTATAAATAGAAGTAATGACAACGTGGTTTTATTAGTGGAAGTTTATTACAAAATACTAACATTATTAACCAAACTTATTTATTTGACACATTGTCAACTTCAAACAGTAATTATTACTCACTTCACACAGTACGTACACCCAGCGTCTGTGAATCGTCCAATAACTAGATGACATTTGAACTCATATACTTACATCACATTACAGAAGGTAGCGTTCAATTGTGATCTAGTTACTGGACGATTCACAGACGCTGGGTGTACATATTGCTGACATCAATCAGTAACCATTACTGACTTCAGTGAGTAAATGTTACTGACATTAACAGTAAACTGAACTCTTTCACTGTTGTTCCATGTTCAACTGACGAGGCAGTAAAAGTTACTGAACCTTACTAATTATTTTTCTCAGTGTGTTGATCGACATGAAAATAATCAGAAATTAGACTTTTACAATGAAGATGTAAATATTGTAAGGTGTTCAGGTCGTAAAACCATTTTAACACCTGAAGGCGAACAATATAGGAAAGAGATAGAAAAAAGAACATATAAAAAAGAAAAGAGAATTCCTTCGAATTCCGACCATGAATTATCTGATTTAAAGAAATTCAATGAATTATCTGATTTCAAGAAAGGCATGAAGACTGATTTAAAGAAAGCAAATGAGAAATCAGTTCCGAAATCCGTTCCGAATTCTGCTAAAAATTCTGTTTCAAGTTCTGCAAAAGTTTTAATTAATGAACAAAATGACCCCAAGAACACACTTAGGTTCAGTGAACGTTAATTTTAGAGAAAATCTCACCTTCCACAACATTCATACAAGGTTAAAATTACGCAAACTTAGCTAAGTTGAACATTCACTGAAGATAGAAAGTAGCGCCCAAAAATACGTAAATAGAAAGTATGCGCTGAAGCTTCAGTGAAGGTAAAATAAAGCTTTATTGAACATAAAGGCATAAAAACAAAATTTATTGTTATGTATGAATTGGAAACTCGATAAAGCATTCATTTAACATTTATATTAGGTTAATAAGTATTCTTAAATGTAGGTTGTGTAAAGCTACACTGAACGTTTGTGCGCAAGCTTTAATGAACATTGGTTTTATGTAAAACTAAGCTAATAATATACATTGATTGTCAGCGTTTCTCGAGCAATTACGTAGTGCAGGATATAAGGGAGTTTCCATTATGACATTTACAACTAATCACTCTGGCCAAGTGGTTAGGACTCCGAACTTGTAACTCGGTTACGCGGGTTCAATACTCGGCTGCAATGAATTTTTGATATAATAAAAAGTGAATTATTTTTTTTTTGTTCAGGGAATGTATAATGAATGTATTTTATTAGCTTAGTTTTACATAAAACCAATGTTCATTAAAGCTTGCGCACAAACGTTCAGTTTAGCTTTACACAACCTACATTTAAGAATACTTATTAACCTAATATAAATGTTGAGTGAAGGCTTTATCGAGTTTCCAATTCATACATAACCATAAATCTTGTTTTAATGCCTTTATGTTCAATAAAGCTTTATTTTACCTTCACTGAAGCTTCAGCGCATACTTTCTATTTACGTATTTTTGGGCGCTACTTTCTATGTTCAGTGAATGTTCAACTTAGCTAATTTTGCATAATTTTAACCTTGTATGAATGTTGTGGAAGGTGAGATTGTGTCTAAAATTAACGTTCACTGAACCTAAGTGTGTTCTTGGGGGAACTTGAAGAAATTAGTTCCGATCTTGAAGAAAATAATGAAAATGAAATTTCATTAATAGATCAATTGTCAGGAAGCATACAAGAAACTAGAGATCCTCTTTATTTACAAAGGGATAATGTAATATTTTTCAAAAAGTGTGAAAGATATTATTATGTTCTATTTTATAGAAAATAAAAAAGTAGATCTGACAATTGAAGATAAATGGTATATTATTAAAAATTCTATTAAACATTTATATAATTACAGTGAAGATAATGAACACATGAATATTTCACTTCCAAAAATAAAAGATTTGATGGTATCCCTTGGAACCAATTTCTAAAGGAATCGGGAAAGAAGTTTAAAAACTTAGAATGTAAATTTACAGTATATACAGAAAAGGTGTCGTGTCCTCCATTGAATGAAATACTTGAAATTATTGAAGAATATCATAGCAGCTCAATAAGTGGACACAAAGGAGTAACAAAAACTTATCAAAGAATAAGACAAAATTATTATTGGGAAAATACGAAAAATGATATTGAAATATTTATACAAAATTGTTTATCTTGTGAATTAAACAAGTTAGTCAGAAATAAAATTCGTCAGCCAATGTTGATGTTTTCTATGCTCCATTCTCAGTTATAATATGTCCCAGATAAAGAACTTCTCTTCGCAAAAAAGAACATTTATCCGGTTGTAGTTTCAAATTGGCTTGTCTTAGTTTTTCTATTAAGTTTTTATATTTTTCTCGATGTTCATTTATATTTCTAGCATATAGCACAATGTCATCCATATAGACAAATAACTCAGTGTCTTGCAATCCACACAAAGCTACATCCATAAGTCTTTGAAACGTTGCAGGTGCATTTATCAAACCGAATGGCATTCTATTGAATACATAATGTCCATGTGGTGTTGAAAATGCTGTTTTGTGTTTATCTTTAGGACTCATTTTGATTTGGTGAAAACCAGAAGCCAAATCAAACACACTAAAATATTTTTCACGACCCAATTCCCTCAAACAAATAACTCAATAGTAACTCTTCTTAAGAGCTCTATCGTTGCCCTTCGAATCGTTTCCGGACAAAACAAAGGGCATAAATTTTGGCACAGCCGGTAGGATAAGTGATATTTCCTAATTGCCAAATTATGTCACGTTTGGTTGCTGCCTTGAGAATTGTTAGTGATATTTTAAATTTGGTGCAACTAATAATATTTTAATTACACTATTATTAACTAAATTACAAAATTCTAAACTGAACAATAATACTGACCCTAATATGTACATACGATTTACAAATATCGCTCCGCTATTATAAGCGGTTTACAATCATAACATTAGTTTACTTTACGCTAATTGACGATCTGCTTCAACTGGACCTCGTGGTTAAATCTCGGAGATTATACAGGATCAAGTTGACTCGGTTCTGGAGACTTGGTTGCAGACTGCTTCGACTGGATCGTGATAGTTTCTTGACTTGACTAAACTTACTAAATTACTAAACTGAACTGAACTGAATAGAACGGATCTGAAATTATGGAGTCTTCTTCTGGACTAACTCCAAGAGTATGTTGACTCTTCAAGACTGGGATCAAGAGTGAATCGTATGGCTTTTCGAGCCATATTTAAATGTAATAATTTCTATAGATTTTATGATACTGTTTTCGATTTCTAGTTGATCAAATATCTTTTCAAATGTTTACGCTCATGTTCAATTTCCATTTGATCAGATGTTACATTTAAAATTATATTTTAAATCTTTGCAACATTTCTAAAATTTGAATTATAACTTTAATCACTATTAGAAAGATTAAGGATTTCTTTCTCTATTGTTTTAACCCATGACGAATTTGTAGTTGACAGAGTAAGTAAAACTGAACTTCCTTTTATGATGATACAATAGGATAATCCCTTACTTCTTATCTGAGTTTTCGGAAGTATTTATAATTTCGTTATAATTACTTTACAAATTTCTCATTTAAATTTCATCAATGAGTTTCACCTAAGAAATTAGATTTTGTGTATCATTTAAACTGATACAATTAATTTATTTAAAGATTACAACTTTCAAAATTGTAGAAAGTAACTAAATTACGATATTTATGACCGAAGGTCTTGATATCGTCACAACATGTATGATTAAGAAAGGAAAAGATAATTCAGGTTATTGACTTATAATTATTTATTTAATATTTAAATGAAATTATATTTATTTGAAGGTGTTACATTTTTATTTATTAATTTTATATACATATTAAAATTTAATTTTAAATTTTAACCTAACACATAAAAAATAAATTATTAAATCTCGTAATGATTATTTTTTAAATATTTATAAATATTTCGATTTTATATCTATTTGTAAGTATTTATTGTAATTTAATTGTTAAATTAATTGTTTAGTATATATTATTTAAATTACATATATTTCATCTTCTTTTTTTAATGTCATCAGTTATTTAATGAATTTTTATTTTTGGTTAGATATAATTATTTGTTATAATACTCTTTTTTTAAATCAGTAAATGTAATTTTCAATTATTTGTAAAGAGAAGTTCGTAGGTTAAGTTTGTAATTTAATTCAATTTTTTTAGTTATAATTTATCTGATATACTTTGACAATAATTTTATTATCAGATTATTTGAATTAATTTTTTAAAATTTATAAATTGTAATATGGAATTACGCAGTTTAACAATATTAGCAATTGATACTTTTTAACAATGATTTGAAAAACAAGAAAACAACATGGCTATCGCCCTCTGTTCAGCTGGCGGTAGCCATGTTGTTGCCAACTTACATAACATTTCACGAAATCGTGGGTGTACATTATATAATTTTACAGCTATCAATTATTTATTCATATTTATTGAATTGAATTTTATCTAAACAAGCCATATGTAATCTCACTGAATCTTATGCACTTTTATCTTTGTTTTACGTTTAGTTGAAATAAATATAAAGAGAACAGATATTAATATGCATACACTGAAAGAAAACGCGTTAATATAATAGTTTTCAATACTTAAATAATAAAGTAGTTTGATTAACTAAGAACTATGGTTATTTTTTGTGAATATTAGAGAATTTTAGGTCTTAAAATTGAATGCTATAGTTGACTCAATTAAAATAAAAGCGTACATTCAGTTAATTCATTCAGTTATGTCATTTTTGAATCAGATAATGTTTTTATTTTGTAAATAATTAAGCCCTTTTTAAAGAAAAGTTGCACCAATATATTTGTGCCACAGCAGTTAGAGTACACAACGTAAATTTAATATTAAATTATTTTTGTGGCTGAAATTTGATATCACTTCTTTTTGCGTTTGTATTTCACTTAAATATTTGATTATGTAATACATATGCTTTTAGGGGGTCTGTCAAGCTGGCACAACCATTGTAGCACAACCAAATAAAATTGCATTCAAAATTATTAGCTATTTATTAGCTCATTAATTACCACAAAAAAATTTGTTTAACTTTTTTTTTTTTTTTTAAAAAATGGTAGAACAGGCAACCGCAGCAATGTAACAATGGTTCTATAATTTTTAGCTGCTTATTAGCTCATTAATTACCACAAAAAAAGATTATATTAAATTTTAATTCCATCATTAATTACCACAAAATACGATTATATTAAATTTTAATTTATAACCGTGAATAATATTAACATTTTGGCCTGAAATGCAACATGCCTCGCGTTCTCTACCATATGTCTCGACCCAGTACAATGTTCAACGTTATTAGAATTAATAGCTCCAGCACAACCAAACAAAATCTGTTCCAGCATGTACACTATAGCCAAAATGTTAATATTATTCACGGTTATAAATTAAAATTTAATATAATCGTGTTCCACAATGTTCCCTGTATATGCTGGAACAGAGTTTGTTTAGTTGTGCTGGAGTTATTAATTCTTTTCGCTGTGAACGTTGTACTAAATCGAGATATATGATAAATATTTGCGTTTTTTTTGATATGTAAAATACGCGTGAATAAATTATTTTTCTTTTTTATTTTTTAGCTAATAAATAGCTAAATATTATAGGACCATTTTTGCATTGCTACATTTGCCCGCTTTAACTTTTCTCTAAAATGGTTGTGCCAACTTCACGTCAAGCTGGTCCGACAGTGTTTTTTTTTAAAAAAATAGGAGTTAAAAAAATTTTATGTGGTAATTAATGAGCTAATAAATAGCTAAAAATTATAGAAGCATTGTTACATTGCTGCGGTTGCCCGTTCTACCTATTTTGTAAAATGGTTGTGCCAGCTTGACATCAAGCTGGTCCAACCATTTTTTTTTTGTAAAAAAGGAGTTAAAAAAAATTTTGTTTGGTAACTAATTATCTAATAAATAGCTAATAATTTTGAATGCAATTTTATTTGGTCGTGCTACAATGGTTGTGCCAGCTTGACACACCCGCTTTTAGGTTTCTAGAACTATGTTTAATTGGGGTTTAACAGGTTTTGAGAGAATAGAAATGATTCTGCTTAATCTTGGCGTAACCCTTAAAATGTAATTGTTTTTGAGGAGATAATAATTCACTACTAACTGCTTTCTACCCCAAGAACACACTTAGGTTCAGTGAACGTTAATTTTAGAGAAAATCTCACCTTCCACAACATTCATACAAGGTTAAAATTATGCAAAATTAGCTAAGTTGAACATTCACTGAAGATAGAAAGTAGCGCCCAAAAATATGTAAATAGAAGGTATGCGCTGAAGCTTCAGGGAAGGTAGAATAAAGCTTTATTGAACATAAAGGCATTAAAACAAGATTTATGGTTATGTATGAATTGGAAACTCGAAATAGCCTTCATTCAACATTTATATTAGGTTAATAAGTATTCTTAAATGTAGGTTGTGTAAAGCTAAACTGAACGTTTGTGCGCAAGCTTTAATGAACATTGGTTTTATGTAAAACTAAGCTAATAAAATACATTCATTATACATTCCCTGAACAAAAAAAAAATAATTCACTTTTTATTATATCAAAAATTCATTGCAGCCGAGTATTGAACCCGCGTAACCGAGTTACAAGTTCGGAGTCCTAACCACTTGGCCAGAGTGATTAGTTGTAAGTGTTATGATCCCTTATATCCTGCACTACGTAATTGCTCTAGAACGTTGACAAATTTAATTAATTAATTAATTAAATCAAATTAAATTATTATAAACGTTATGATTCAAATCATATAAAAATTATTTGTCTAAATTTTTTCATTATTTCATTATTACATTTAAATCATATAAAACTTATTTGTCTATATTTTCTGTAATTATTTTTCATTTTATTCATTTCTTTAATTATTTTAATGAAAAAATAATTTATAAACTTTATTGAATAGATATTTATAATACATGTACCAAATAAATATATTTTAATTAAATTTGTCAGCGTTTGCATGATATCAGGGAGTTTCCATGTTGACATTTACAACTAATCACTCTGGCCAAGTGGTTAGGACTCCGAACTTAGTAGAAGAAGAGGAATAGGAATAAGAAGAGGGCGTTACTGAAAATACGAACTTTAGATTGGTGCTCCAAAGGACCAAAATTACTTATAATTTTAATTTTGTTATACGTGTATTTCAACTTTTATCTGCAGTATTAAACAAAATGAAATGTGTGTTATAATTAATGTTTTCCCTATTTCAAGATTCGATGGTGTTTCGGCGGCTCCGAGCCCCGAATTAATTTTGCTCTTTGTTTTTTAAATAAACTCTATTATCTCTACTTTTATTATCCGCAACTCGAGTCACTCTTCCACATAACGTGCTGACCCTACAATCAGCACTGTTATTCGTGGAATAGTGACGTCCGCTTACAAATATCCTATTGTCAGGAATATTTTAACAAACGCCAGTTCCGCGGTTTATGTTGTATGCTCGAACATAAACAAACTCAAGTTTCCTTCGCGCGAATTCGAACTGGCTTAACTCAAAATAAATTTATGTCATGAGATCCCGCGAATCTCATATTTCCTGACAACGCGATATTGTCTTATAAAAGGGACCACGCTCCCGCCCCAAAAGTCAGTACGTAACTATTTTCCATTACCTTAACACGCGGTACGTCGTCAGTACGTAATTTACTACCCCCCGCGTTAATTAATTAATTATTGTTGTACACCGCGATCGTCGTCAGCACGGTCGCTGATTGCAGTGCGCGAATGAAGACATATTAATATCTTCAAATTTTATCGGCTCAACGTTATTATTTCTTTGTATAATCCTTATAAGTATTTGTAATTGTGCGACCGAAAGTATTACAGTTATATAATAAATAAAAATCAAATAGAAAACTTTTAATTCTGAATAAATTGTGAATTTTTATATTACTTCCAGTGTTAGTGTTTCATTTCAAACAAAGAGACCAATACCCAATTCGCCCAATATCCCAAACTGGCCAAATCGGCACCCGCTGTTGACCACTGGCGTCAACAAATTCCATAACGTTAAAGTGTCATCGGTAACAGTGTCATCCCAACCGATTTTTTCAAGCCATTGCGCTTGCATCAAAATTTTTGCGCGAATGACAATCGGGGATAACCATCCAAGCGGGTCGTACAGTTTCGCGATTTCAGAAAAGAGTTGCCTTTTTGTTAATTTTTCGTGTGGCTTTAATGGATCGATGACAAAAAAAAACCCGTCCCATGTAGAAAAAAACGATCGGACCAAGCATGGCCCAAGCTTGGTGCCGACGATCGGCATGAAACACCAAATGTGCATGGGCCGTCATCGGCTATCCATCGGGCCATTGACGTGCCGATCATCGGCCGATCGTCTTTAGCTATTGATCGGCACATCAACGGCCCGATGGATAGCTGATGACGGCCCATGCTCATTTGGTGTTTCATGCCGATCGATAGCCGATCGACGGCAAACGACATCTTTTTCTACATGTGGTCAAGTTTTGGGCTCCAATTTATTCCCAAAACTTTCAGTTCGCTATCGGCAAACAATTTCAATTCAACCGCGTGCGAGTGATTACTTTGCGGTATGGTTTTCAGTAATTCAATGGAATTACTCGACCATTTTCTCAAATTGAATTTCCCGCATTCGAATAACGCATTAATTTGCCTTTTAATTTCAAGGACGCGCGGCATTGTTGACGCGCCAAAAAGGACGTCATCCACGTAGAAGTCCGAGGAGAGGACGTCGGCAGCGAGGGGAAAGCGTGCCCCTTATTGACGCAAGAGTTCGAGTACCGCGCGCATGGCGAGGTACGGCACGCACGCGAGGCCGTAAGTCACGGTGTTTAATTCGTACGCCGAAATTTCGCCGGCGGGGGAATCCCGCCAAAGAATGCATTGCCATGCCCGATCGTCTGGGTGCACCCAGATTTGTCGGAACATTTTTTCCAGGTCGGCAGAAAAGACAAATTTATGCACGCGCCAGTTGAGCAAGATGGCAGTGATGTCCTGTTGCAATTTTGGACCGATGTGCAATAAGTCGTTCAACGACTTTCCGCACGACGTTACGCTCGATGCGTTGAAAACGACGCGTAATTTGGTCGTTTGACTGCCGTCGCGAATGACGGCGCGATGCGATATGAGCAGGCGAGCCTGTTCAATATTTTGCAGCTTCTTCATGTGACCGAGGTCCCCATATTCCTTGATAAAGTCTTTGTATTGTTTCGTGGAGCAATGGCGATGCCTGAAAGTTTCTTTCTAAGCGCGTGAACGACGCGCGTGCTTTTGAGTAGGATGCACCTAAGTGCATTTCTGGTTGCGAGTCGCGAAAAGGCAATTTGATGGTAAACCGACCGGTGTCGTCGCGTGAAACGTAGCGGGCGAAGTGTTCCTCGCAATCTTGCTCATCCTTGGTTAAAAATGGTTTTGGCGGGATATTCTCTGTTTCCCAGAACCGTTGCAACGTGCTGTCGAGTTGCGTCAAGACGGAGGCATGACAAACGTTGATCTTTCTTTCGGGCGGCGCTCGCGCGTCGAGCGGCCCAGAAATGATCCAGCCGAGAATTGTTTGTTGCGCGATCGGGCCGTATTGTTGGACCCGTCGCAAGCCCGGCATGATGATTTGTGCATAAAGGTCCGCGCCTAGCAAAAGGTGGACCTTTTCATCGCGGCATCATTTCGGGTCGACGAGTTTCAGCCCGTCAAACTTAACCGGGAAATTGATTCTCGGCGCCGGCGGGCGGTAAGCGCTAATGCGGGCGCGGCGGCGTCGTGCGCGCTGAAACGGAGATGAGCGCGACCAGTGGTGCGTCCGGCCGGGGTGCCGACGCGTTGACGGGCATCGACATTTAGCTCCCGAAATTGTTTGCAGGCGTAGAGCAGGTGAGCCTGTTTGCACATCACGCAAGGTTTGGTTCGTTTGGGTTCATTTCTGGAATTAGGCGCTACATTGTAATTGGATTGTTGGCGAAATTTTCCGATATTCTCGGGCGGTTTCGCGATAGCGTTGTGGACGCGGA
Organism: Leptoteleia sp. ZL-2020; assembly: GCA_022817305.1. Taxonomy (NCBI): domain Eukaryota; kingdom Metazoa; phylum Arthropoda; class Insecta; order Hymenoptera; family Scelionidae; genus Leptoteleia; species Leptoteleia sp. ZL-2020. The sequence goes on along the minus strand of JABFPN010002488.1, from coordinate 2,711 downwards.
GCGGTTCAGCACCGTGTTTCGTACGCGAAGATATGGCAAGTGAGGTGCAGATTTTCTTGTCAAAGAAGGACTTGAGCTGAGCGTATTTGGGAAATTCACGACTATCTCCGAGGGAAGATTCCCAGTCTCGATAAAGGATAAGATCAAAATTTTCCGTAATATTGAAAGTTAGTACTTGATCCCAGGAGTCCACTGGTGAACCCAGTTTTCTCAGCGCAGCAAGCGAATGCTTGATATTCGTAACTGCTTCTTGGAGCTTTTGATGTTTGTCACTCTCAAGGCGTGGCAAATTTAATAACTTTCTTAGATGAAGTTTTATAATAACACGTTTATATGTTTCGAGCGTGTTCCATGCGATATCGAAGTTCGTGTCCTCGATGGTGTGGGCCGAAATCATTGATTGCGCGGCAGGGGCTAAATATGAATTTAAATATTGGAGCTTTTGTGCTAAGCGGAGGGCGAGATTGGTACCGATGGAGGAGGTGAAATGATCCGCGAAATGTTGCCAGTCCCGGAAGCTACCGCTGAATTTGGGAAGCGCGATAACCGGGAGATTAACCGCACTAGGTGCACTCACCGGAGCAGCTTGCCTTAAAGTCGAAAGTCCTGGTGGCGACTGAAATGAAGTCGAGGCGACTGTCAGGTTCCCCAACTCCAGATTAATAAAGTCCACTGCGTCTAGATAGGCCTCACTGGTGACATCATATTCACCCTGGGTAAAGTGCTTGATGTAACCCTTCTCCTCGTCGGTCGTCGAAGTCATCAGTTGTATATGTTGATTTTTGGCTTTGCGCCAAGCGGTATGGAGAAATACGAGGAGACCTCGAAGAAGTGGTTCGGAAAAATTATTTTTTCCGCGCTTTCGCAGATTCGTTATGCAGTTGCGAATCGATTTCGCATTCTCCTCGAACTCACAGAGGAGCACTTTTACTTGGGTCATGTTTTCGAATTACTCTCAGCGCGTGAGTAATCGATTAAACGGCGTAAGATAAGCGATCGAGCGTTTTGTAACTTCTCGTAAACCTCACAAACCCGACTCGAAGGACCATAAAATGTTGGCGCGACCAACAGCGGCGTATGGATCGTGAGGGTGAAAAAAAACCAAAAGCACTCGAGTAATGGAAATGAAAAGTATAAAACAAATTTTATTGAAAAAAATATAATAGAAAACGACGAACGTTGACCAGGTTACCCTGGAACGTTAAGATGTAGAAACGCTGTAACCAAAAACGTTGCTTTGTCAGGTTGGCCTGACAACCATATACACTGAGAGAAAACAGCCATAGTTATTATTACTAAACATGCTATAGTTAAAGTTTCAGCGGTTGTAACAACCAGGAATTGCGTTAATATAACGAGAGTTCTAGTTCTCAATACTTAAATGACAAATTAGTTTGATTAATTAAGATTTATGGTTATTTTTCGTGAATACTAGAGAATTTTAGTTCTTACAACTGAATATATACATAACCTCAATTGTCTTCGTTGCTGCATACCCTTTATGCTACACGGGGAAAAAAAACTGCTGTTTTAGAGTGTGTTACCAACACTACATCGACATACTGTTCCAGTGTTGAAACTAACGCTGATTCAGCGGTAAAAAGTAGACTGGAAACGCTCCAATGTTCAGAGTGTATCCACATGTGAAAACAAGTGATCTTCACAATGTGGTTAAAATAATTATATTTATTATATTCATGAATTTTAATTACTAACACTAATAATATTATATAATTTTTTTTTAAATTTTTTGTTATTTTTAATTTAATATTTTTTAATTTTATATAATTTTTCAATTTAACAATTTTTTAATTTAACAAGTTTTAAATTTAATAATTTTTTAATTTTATAAAATTTTTTAATTTAATAATAAAATGCCATTAGCGTACAAAATATTGACAAAAAACACATTTTAAATATCAAAATTAGCTTGAAACTACTAATTCACAACAAACGTGTTTCCAGTCTTAAATTTACCATTGATTTACTCTTAAAATCCACACTGAAACAGTATTAGTGAACTGATGTTAGTTTCTAATACTGCATCACATAGTTACCAACATTAATTAAATCAGTCTTAAATTGGCGGTGTTGTTAACCCATACTGTATTTGCTGTAACTTAAGGCTGTATCAGTGTTATTTTTTTTCCCGTGTAGTTCGTCGGATTCACATTGAGAATCCAAACTGTTATTTTCACGTAGTGATCATTCCCTCTTTTATAAAAAAAAAAAGAAGTTTACATCGACACTCTTTAAATGTAGGTATTTCATATATTCAGTTATGTTATTTTTAGATCAAATGTTTTTATTTTATGATTTTAAGACTCAAATTTTCACCGTGGATTAAAGGCAATTAACATTGTATATGGATGAGTTCATGAAATTTGCGGGAGGGGTACAATTATCAGAACGAGCATTTATCCGAACGAACATTTATCCGAATGTACAGTTATCCGAACGAACACGTGTCAGAACGAGCAATTATCCGAACGAACACGGATCAGCAGTGGCATCACGCTCTCGCTCAAATCTCGTTCCATTCAAATCTCATTTCAATTTCGCTTCCATCTAATTTCAATCTCGTTTAAGTTTCGTTTCATTTAATTTACATTTCGTTTCGATGTTTTGATTCACTCTCGCAAACGCAGTTTTACGGTTTTCTCACTCAAACAAAACTGAAACGAAATTTAAATCAAATGAAACGAAACTTA
>JABFPN010002487.1:0-22052 GCA_022817305.1 Leptoteleia sp. ZL-2020 | reverse complement strand
GATGGAAGTGCGTAGATGTTCAGTTTTCGAGTTTCCATGAAAAAATGATGCGTCATATTGGTAAATGTACAATTGAATGTTTGCATAATGTCGATTCATAAAGGAATTCTGTGGTAGAATAGAACGTAAATACCGGGGTTACGTTATATAATGCATTTCAACTAAAAGCTTACGCCTGGGAATTAATTAAAATTGTATTGATAATACTATAAAATATGTACCCATCTTTTATCTGATAAAGGAACCTAAAATACTTATCCCTCGTCCGTCTTCGTCTAATCTTTTCCCTCGTAAATGGAATAAGAAGGTATTTTAAGGCTCATGTTTGTGAAATGAGCTTAGGCATAAAACTGAATCCGAAGTTAAATCGCTTCAATTCGGGAATTTTAAAAGACACATGTGTGGGATTCTGTCAGATTAAATTGCACTTGTTTTAAATTACTATTAAGCGCGCCATGATATGAATAAATTTCGTCGGATAAATAATGGAATTAATTAATAAGCATAATTGTTTATCGTTGATTTGAAAAATTATTTAATTCTTTATCTTTTTACAACGGTATGGGGGCTGACGAGGGTGTAGTTGGAAATTTATGCAAATACATTTTATAAATAGATAATTATCAAAAAGTTATACTGAATTACTATCTTTGCAGACTTTTTCAATTTACATAAGTTTAATTAAAGTTTATGAAACTTTATGATACTTTATGATTAAATAACTCTGAAGTAGGTAGTTTAAAATGAATAGCAAGAAGGATGTTCTCTCTCTCCTTTTTTTTTAATATGAATAATTTTTTTTAGAAAATTATTATTCATTAAATAATAAAATTGTGCTGAAACTTACTCTTTGGTTTGGTGAATCAAGTTTGTTTAAATGCACTTAAGAATTTCTTCACTTTTGAGATAATATTTTATAATACATCAGTTTCTGTAATAAGGATAATCAAATTTTAGATATTATGTAACAATTCATGACTTTAATTTTTTTTTTTAATTTTTTATTTCTGCAGGAAAGTGTAATTATCAGTCGAATGACTTTTGGGTAATAATATTGATTACAATTATAATTTCAATTGCCTTAAAAATTAATTGATTATTGTTAGAGCGAGTAAAGAAGTTGGTAATTGTTTTAAACTTGACAATGTTTCCCACTTGATTATAAAAATTATGATTAACGTAACGGAAAAGGCATTGTTACACGCAGTGTTCCACTTTTTGTCAGTAATGGAACACCTTTTATCAAAATTAAGCAAACATTTCTTACAATGTCCCATCGGCAAACATAATTACATATTTTTTTCTTTCTCTCGCTCTCCGCCGTATTTTCATATTTGCAAATAATGAATAATTTAACAAAGTAAACCTTCTCCCTAAATTAATTTGCCAAGAGCGCGAATGTTGCACGGAATTATTTATTTAACGGGCACTCGTAAGAATGGCTTTACAAATTTTGGTATCATTCCGTTAAATTTTTATACGGTCTAATGAATAAATTGCAGACTCGGCACCGTAACACTTTTGACATTATTTTCAAGAAATACATTTTTCATGCTGGATAATTTCCAATGAATGTTCATTCAAACTTCACATTCTCACGGGAGTAACGCTAAAATAGGTTTATAGAAATTTTAGACTATTATGAATTCAGTATAAGTTCAATGAATTTAAGGGGAAATGCGTGTTGGGAAAATATTGTATAAAAAAATTTTGGACGCTTAAATAATTGAATTGTAATATTTTTTTAATGTCTTCGGAATAATAGCGTTACATTTTATTCAATTTTAAATTTGATTGTCGCGAAGTATTAAATTTTGTTTTTATAATTTGAAGGATCGGTTGCAAGCGGGGTAAGAAGAATTGCCGCAAACTCGCCATGAATAATTCTAAATAATACATTTAGCTGCTCCGATAACAAAAGTATAATGGAAATAAAAAAAAATATATATATATATATATATATATATACGACACATCGAGATTTTAATTAAGCAGTCATTACCATGATAACGTACGCATAATAGTGCCATGTGCAATCTTTTTTTCCATGCGTATCAAAGTACGTTAAAACGTAAAACAAATATCTGCCTTAATACTTCGATTTTGTGTAGTAATAATAGATACTTTACACACAATCCAATTTCGTTATAAAAATTTACAACACCTCGTGATATACAGTCGCACTTTTTTATCGCTATTGAGTATTTCTTCTTCTTTTTTTTTTTTTTTTTTGCCCCCCGTAATTGCGCGAGGACATCGAAAGTCGGGATGAAATATGGGACTGTGCTAACGAAGGAAAAAAAAATATGAAATATATCATTTCTCCCATATTATTTTGGTGTTAATCCATGATTATATCTATTAAGCTTGATTACATTTATCAAATACTTCGGACTTAATAGAAACAATGATGAAATATACTTAAGTTGAAAATAATTAGACCCCATTTATTTTATTACGAACGGAAAATGGTTTTGCGGTTTGGCCAGTTGCTCCGGCGATTAATAAAATTGAGCCCACAATTTCTGCTTGATGTATATCGTTGGAGATTGTTTGAGAACATGAAATAATACATGTATATGTAGAGGTAGTATTATGATGAGGTAAAAAGTTTAAGCTCTAATGGTCTAGTAAAATGTTAGAATGGATCTGGATTGTGATGCAACAAGTATGGTTGGTATGTTTTATTCTAATCTGGACCATAATTGAGTTCCAGAATAACTGTTCATATCAAAAAAGTAGCCTCTCAAGAGTATGTGAAATATATGATGAAATATTATGTAGAAAGAGAAAATGGTTGGAGTTAAGATTCGACTACATACTATCATATTTATTAATATTACTTATCAATACTTATAAATGTTTATCAATAATACTTATTCATACTGTCAGTAATTTTCTATAATATTCATTATCGATAAATCGATACGATTATCAAACGTTATTTCTATTATTATTAGGCTGTGCCTTACGTTTGGATTTTTACACGCAACTTTTCCGTTGACTTATATTAATGAATTATATAAAGGTCAAGTAATCATATAAATAAAGTTTGAATTTTCATATTCGAACCTGAACAGACTATATCCAGTCTATTTTACCGGATCGTTTCCATATTTCAACGTGCTTGCCCATGCTTTTCCATACCATATCCGGGTCTGATTTTTATTCTTATGGATTTAATAGAAAAGTAAATTTTCCTACTTTTTTAAACAATAGTATTAATTTTAAATTACCTTACTTATCGACATACATACAAATAGTGTGACGAATTGAAACATATACCAGTAAATTCAAAAATGTAATACCATTTTTCAAAGGAGAAAAGAAAATAGCGGATAAATTATGTAAATATTTAATATGTAAATCGGATATTCACTTCAATATCAATCACACGACGCGCAGTTATTTATTAAAGTGTAATTTTCAGGCATTTAAAAATGTTTATTCGATGATTAAATTCATAGTAAATATAATGAAAGCGTTGAAAATTTACACGCGAAGGTTTCCGTAGTAATGTTATTCATTTCGCCTTTGTATCGCCGCGCGTGTATCTGTAACGTTATTTCAGTTACCATTATTCAACTGCAATAATAACGATCGATCGATCGATCGCCATGCCAAATGTAATCATTGATTTCAGTTAAATATTCCGCAATTGCGGTTGACCGTACTATTCTTTTTATCGGCAAAGGTTCAAAGTTGAAATTGCAATGACACTTTTTGTCGCTCCTGTTTCGCGCGATCGCAATTTTTCATGCGGACAAATGTAAGATCCCTCCGTCCCATGTAGAGATTTAACAAATGGTCCAATACTGGCCCTTAACTGGCAACCGTTGGCTTACCATCGTGCCAAAATTGAAACACGATTGGTTTTCATAATTGTACATTATATAAGTCAATGGAAATATATTTCTTGGCCCAAGCATGGCCCAATGGTTAGCCAACGGTCGGCCCAGAGTTGGGCCAAGATTGAATTCTACCGCAGTCAGCCAAGCTGGGCCCGTTCGTTACAAAAGAATGTTGGATTTTCTACGAAAAAAGAAAGAGTTCCCAGCTAAATCAAAAAGGCATTAGACGAAATATTGTTCATCCGATGCGGCAGGCGTAAGTGCCTTTTCAGTAGTGCGACACGTATCGAAAAGACCGCGTAATCTCAATATATACCAGACACGAATTTAATGGAAAAAGCACGTCTTCCGTGGTATCTCGAGGAGTTTGTCGTTCGCATTTTGTTGATGACAGAAAGTAATCAATGTGCGGAGATAGATTACCATCCTTGTGGAAACGGAATATTCCGTACGGGCTTGTGAGAAGCGTGTTGACAGTTGAATAAGCTGAGCTCGACGCGGGGGAGGGTCATTTGCCGGTGGAAATAATATATTTGGCAGTCGCGGGGGCCAAGTTAAACTGACGCGTCTAAATAATGCCCAGTCGCGGATCTTTGTGCGGGCCATCAAAAACAATGAGCAATTTATACCCCGGAACTTCAAATGATCCCATTTTCTATTTAAACGAAATACATTTGAACGTGCCGCGCTTTGAATTATATTCCAAATGGCTTAGATTCGCTTTGAATTAAAGTAGAGCTGGAAAAGTTAACGTATACGTTCCATGCATCTTCTGCGTATGAATGAAATATGCCGCGCATTTATGTTTGCATATATAAGATACGTATTTTTCAGTATAAGTTACCGTACACTGAAAAAGTCGTCTGCGAATTCGCAGAACTTTTCCCGTGAGTAATCGACGGAAAAATAAGTTTAACTTGTAACCTGCAGTGTTACTAATGATTAAGTATCTTTGCGCATTTATTTACTCAACATTACATTCGGGTTTGAATGGGGAAAAAATGTCGGTGATTTGTTTTTCGTTTTGATACGAGTGTAAAGTTTTACGGAACCGATATTGTGGTTAATTTTTAATTAACTAACCGGATTTTACTGACGCAGTATTCCCAAGAAGTTTGAGGAATTAATTTTGCAAATAAATTATGCAGCTTTTAAATATTAACTATTTTAATATCAAGCCCATAATATTAGCAATTAAAATCTAACTTAAGAAATCTAATCATATACATGTAAAATAGCACAACTTTCAACCGGTTAGCATTTTTCACAATTTCATCGCATTTTATATCAGTTTACTTTTACCAGCGATTTTCTTTTAAGATGACAAATTTGATGAACAATCGTAAATCTCAACAAATATTTTTCGGTATACGTTATTCCGCTACGTGTACTTTACTCTTTTACCTTTTTTTGTACTAGACATCAGTCGAATAGAATTCTTCCGTTGTCAGTTGTTCCACTTTATTTCTGTAGACATATATTTCAATAAAAAAGACATCGGAATGGAGAATTGTTCGATTTTTTGGATCGTAAAGATCCGCGGTGATGAGGGTTTAAGGACATTGACATGGAATGTTTTGCAACCTGTATAACTGGGTCGTGAATGCTCCCCTATTTGGGTTCTTTCCTCGAGGATTGTTTCAAGTTTGGCTTTAATGCTTTAGATTAACTGCTCTCAGCTTTCTTCGGCGTACGGCCACAGTGGCGGGATAAATTGCCAAATTATCCATCTGCTATTGTTTTTGAAATTGGTCAATTTTTATCGACATCTCGGGAACACTAATTTTATTTCGATATCGATACTTTGTAAATTGGTCCCGTTATCCGACGGGATCGATATTCGTGGTATAGAATGGTTCAATTGTTGGCAGAAGAATGGCTTCTGTACTAATTATTCAGTTATTCCGATTGATATTATATTTGCTTTAACTGATGTTCAGTTATCCGTAAGAAATATATATATATATATATATATTTTATAATAACTTTTTAAACTTTTTTTTTTCGCGTCAAAACACGCCCGTTAATTCAACAATACATGTTTTTCCTTAAGCTACGCGGGCTTTCAATCAAATTCTTCACGATGGATTATAAAGATTATTTTAACCATATCTTTCAAGACTTTCTTTCTTCCTCTTCTCGCCCCCTTTCAACTGATTTTCTTCATTACACTGATCTTCCGGTTTGTTGTGATCTCGCAAAATCTAATCATTCTCGACTGAGGTAAATATCTCCCGATAGTGATACAATTAATTTAAGCTTCTTAACCTTATTAGTTTTGTTAATACTTTTTTTTTCTTATTATTATATTGCATTTATCGTTGTCGAAAGGGTTAGTTCTTTTTTTTAAATAAATTAAATTAAATCACGAAATGGGTCATTGCGCCCTCGCGACCAAAGGTCACGATATCGTGACAACATGATTTATTACTTAATTCAATTTATTATTATTAATACTGTAATTTTACGTTGATTTTGCGTACAATTATAATATATTAATATTGACATTGTAATTAGTATTAAGTTGGAGTAATGCAATTTTCCCACTAACGTTATGCAATTATTTGCGCATAATTATGAAATTACATTTTGAAAAGTTCAGAATGAATCTATAGCGTTTTGATTGATGTAATAATAGAAGATTTTTTTTTTAGATATTGGCCAGTTGCGAAGGAATAAGTAAAGCATAAAATGTATTCGCATTTTATTGCAATTTACGGAAAGTATGAACTGATAATTACATTATCTTTGCATTCAGAGTTCGTCGACGTTTATTGCAAAATTCATTCAAATGGATGATCTTTACATTTAACGCGCCCTTTTTTTTATTATCAATTAGCAGGATTCTCGGTATAATTCGAGAGTTGTTAGCGATTGCAGCATTATTTATAACAGTAAATATAATCTTTCTCAATAGTGATTATAGAAACGTATTCATGAGAGAGTTAACAATTGTAACACGTGCTGGTTTGAAGAGAGATATATTTTTTTATTCGCAAAAATTTTGCACGTAAATTACCAATAAATTCTCTTGAAATGTTTTGTTGTAAATAAATTTTAGTTTAATCTACACATTATGAATTATGATATCTCGAAGCAACACTCAACTGTTTCGTATTATGTTCATATTTATATTTTTTTCACTTTTTTTTATATTTTTACTTGAATTATTTACACAGTATTTATACAAGATTATTTTTAATACGACGTTAAAGATAATTCTATGGAATATAGGGGTCTTAAAAATTAATTCCATCAGGGTCAGTTTTTATGTGCACTTTTATAAATAAATGAAAAAAAAATCTGACAATGATACAGGGCAAATTATTGTGATTTGGTTCAAGTGTAAATTTGTACAAATGATAAAGTGCTAAAATATGTTTCATTCCCAGATGAGATTAATTCTTTTTTTTCTCCCCATTCGCGCTTTATTAATGTATGTAAATAAAAATTCTATTTCCCGTCTGCAGAGAAATGTATTATCAGTAATGCGCGAAGATTGCTTCATTTAAAAAAGATAGTAAATTTCCTTTTCTTTGTGGCACATTACCGCGGAATAAATTTCTATTACTCTGAGAGGTTTCATTATACTTGATAAAGGAAGTTGGGTATAAAATGCAATGGTACTCATAAAATGTTGATCACTAAACATCTTTACTGTAACTAAACAATTGTAAAATTCTGTTTTAATAATAATAAGAAAATTTACGCCTCGCGCTGCAAATTCAAATATAAAATGATAATGCATAAAAATGTTATTTACTGTGGGCCATAATTATAAGAAATTTGACAGATAAAGGGAGTGAACCGTGAAAAAAGGTTTTATTATTTTGACGTTTCTCATTATAAATTAAATATAAAAATATATATGTATATATAATTATACATAAATATTTTCATTCGCATTGAATTTTATTGATATGGAATTTGACGGATAAAAAGTTTTTATTGCCAAATTATAAACAAAAAATACACACATATATATATACAATGTTAAATTTAAAGACGGGAAATTGCGAAACTTTATTTACGTTAAATGGAACATTTCTTATATTTGAAATTAGTAAAGTCTCTCGATTAATTTCGACCGAGCACTGTAACTAACAGTCAAATAAAATTAGTTACGCCGACTGGAAGTGTTGGCAACGTATACTCGCAAATCGCTTATGTCATGCGGTTCCACCGTGCGGTTCGATCACTCAGGTATGTCAACTTTACGTGCGATAACTAACGTTAATGGCAAAGCAAAAAGCAATCATCGTATCAGATTATTATAATTTCAGGAAGTCAACTTCGTTCTCTCGACTACATATAACGGCTGTGGCTGTTATAAAAGAGAATAATATAATCAGACAAAAATCTGACAAGAAACGTAAAATTGATACTTACCTTTGACATACCTTTCATTGAGATATACTATTCAATAAAAAGTACCCTAAATTAACACGTTCTAAAAAAAACTAACAAATATTATAATCTTTTTGCAAAGAGAGAAAAGATGTGGTGAAAATTAATAACATTAGTCGTATTGTAAAAATTAAAAATTTACTTTCCTAGTAAAAATGAAACATATATGGTCTTTATATCTACAAATCATGTCATATTTTAATACAATTTTTTCCTTGTCATATTTCATTACAATTTAACATTGACAGGGAAAGAATTTACGATCAATTTGAAATTGTAGAAATTGGTCTCGCTCTGTGCCAAATTTTACCTTGGCAAAATTTGGTCGCTTCCACATTTGATCACATTTCCTTAATATATCGTCGAATCTCCAAACAGTTACTTGGAATTTCAGTCTTGTTCCTTCGGGATAAAATTTCGTTTCCTTCTTCTTTTTTTTTTTCGTTTCCTTCTTCTTCTTTTTTTTTTTTTTTTTTGCCCAAAAATGGTCGAATCTTTACAGAATGTTGGTATAATTTGGTCGTGCTTTTGTTGAGTACTTGGTGTTGGAGTACAAACAGGCATTATTGGCAACATTTTCAACAAGTAGACACGCAAATAATTGTCATATGGTATTGAAATAGCGGGGCATCGGTGGCTCAATCAAGTGAACTCGCGGGGTTCGTTCAAAACTTGGATAGTCCTGCGCGAATTGGTAACGCTCATCCGGGCGTACTTTCACAAAGCCCCGCAACATTATTCTCGCAATAATCATCCAGCGCTCGGTTGTCGCATTGCGTGTTCTCAGCAAAGCTATGCAGCTTGGCAGCGATCGCTCGAGCATACCACGATGGATCTACGCAATCCAGTTGCGCTCATCCGACTGTGTCGCAATAGAATTTCGTAGATTGAAGACGCCCCCCCCCCCTACGTGGCAGCTATAGTAATACCGGAACGGAATTACTAGTAATGGTAGCGCGCCCGTTAAAACGGTCACTCTTCAGTCTCAATTCAAGAGATATCGTTAATTTTACATTAACTATTGACGTTAAACGAACGACTCGTGGTTTTTTTTCCCATGGATTTAATTTCATCGAATTGTTTAATTGGGAAAATGGGACAATTTTCATATATATATATATATATATGTATCTATAATTCGTATATGGCTTATCATATATGGCAATAATTGTGATGTAATATTCTACACGGAGAGAAAAGAGTAATAAAATTTCCTGACATTCTTAGTAAACTGGTTATATATTGGTAAAACTTGAAAAATTACTATCTTAAGTTAGTAAAACGTATCAATTTGCTGAAAATGATTTTTAGAAAGCTGACACTTTTTACTAACTCAGGATAGTAACTTTTCAATTCTTGCAAGTATATGACCAGGTTACCAACAATGTCAGTAATTTTTATTAATCTTTTCTCTCCGTGTAGCCATATATGCATTTATTAATTTACTTATATGGAAATCAATTATTGTCATGTATAGTTTAAGGGAAAACCAATATGTCCATATATACATTTTTAATTTTCTTACACTGAAAAAAGAATAAGCGAAATATTTCCAAAATTCATAATAATATTACCATACTTTATGAGAACGTTGTCCTAATTCGGCTTTATTGACCTATATACCACTTCGTTTAAAAACAAATGACATAAATCTAATTACATATCCTATACTTATATCACGTTTTTTAACATTTTCTCATTACTTTTCTTGTACAATATGGTAATTTTACATGTATTCCCGCGCTAGGACCGGCTTACCATAAGTATGATAATATTTCGCTTCTTTTTTTTTCTGTGTACACACGGGAAAAAATTTCCATGCTAAATTAAATTTTTTCTAAATGCAGACTTTAAAATGTAATTGAACGGTTATCCGATGCTAAATCAGCATATGATGTTTTGAAGTTAACTTCACCTTGTGATTGGTTCGGCATCTACTTTCATGCCAAAAACGCCATATGTCAGTATTCAAATTTGTAAGTTAAAATTTGGTTAAATAATAAAAATAATAAAAAGTCAAAAATATTTAACAGTGTATCGTGTTATGGACGTATATGTCGTGTGACAAGAGAAAAACACTATCGTGTAACAAAAGGTTCCGTGCAATTTAAATTAATAATATTTCTTTATGTTTAAATTAATATTATTTCTTTATGTTTTTCTGTAACATTTTATTTAAACACGCAACTATAACCTTTTTTTCAGTTGCACGTCATAAATATCTGCATTGATTATTCTAGCGTAGATCCCATGCTGATTTAGCATCGAGCTGTTTTAAATACAAACTTCAACTCGTAGCATCTAATGAAAAGTAAATTTGACATTTGGAGGCTAGCATATGAAACATAGCATTGGATCCATGCTATTTTAACAACTGAACATTTTGTTTTAGCATGGAAATTTCTCCCCGTGTATGAAATTGTTAAAACATATATGTACCATATATTATAAAAAATAGAATTCTGTTTATCCAAATAATTTTACATTGAAACAACTTGAATTTTGTTTCCTTTAAGATTTCAGTATTACGCACTGGATACTTTTTAAATGTCAAATAATCAAAGGAAAACGCTACCGTGGCGATTTCTCAAGGAATCAAAGTAGACAAATTTATTGATTGTCAAATATGATTGAACAGACCACAGCTTTTGAACGACAGTTATACAGAAAGCTTGAGTAATGCATTATCGTCGTAGACATTGATAAACTGCCAAACTTTATAAAGAAGCATATTTGTTTGTTAGTTTAGAATGCTAAAGACTCGAATGTTTTTTCAATGGCCCTTTTCACTTAATATCAATGTAAACATTTATCCCGACCGATAAAACTTTTTTTAACTTAAATGCTTTTCACTGTGTGCTCGAATGAAAAAGTAAATCAAAATAGTTATAATTTGTTTTTCAATCTCTCGCGGTAAAATTTGTTGAATACGAAATTATAACATTTCAATGCCATTACAATGATAAATGAATTTTAGTTGAAATTATTATCTCCATTGTTTATTCTAAATACCGTTTGTTTCGAATTCAATGAATTTATTAATAAAGACTATTGGGCACTTTGTACAATTTATATAATTATTTTTTAATATTGCATTGCTTCGTGAATGAATAATGTTTCGTTATAATAATGTAACAGTTTGGGAATCACTACGGAAATGAATAAAAAGTATTACTGAAAATATAGGGAAATCGAACTTTATATGAATAAATGAAAAAGTTTTAGGTATTAATTGGAAAGGAGAAAAAAATTTTGTTGAACATGCGGAACCGGTAGAATTGGATTGTTTGTACATTTAAACTTTTATTTAAAATCATTTACTTTTAACTAAAATTTGGTTGAAAACTAAAAATCAGTATTTAAATAGTAATATTAAATGAATGAATAAAATAAATTCGAGCGGTTTTAAATGGCGGGTAAAGTGTAAGGAATTGCGTATTAGATTTTCCATCTCGTAAATTTTCACCATCTATTAAATTAAATTTATAGGGGGTTTATTTAATATATTTTATAACACACATAAGGCGTCCATAATTTAAACCATTTCGTTGTGAAATATGTTTTTACAAACAACCAAAAAGTTTCACATGTGGAGGTATTGCGTTATAGGAATATGGTGCCTGCGATTTATAGGTATCGTATATGACATTTACAGTTTGAGTAATTAAACAGAACGTTCCAACTATCTTAAGTAGTACTTGAGGCAATTTAAACTGTAATTAGAATAACCGGAATTTAAACAATTACACTAAAAGTAAGCCAATGTAATTATTATAAAGATTTCCATTTTGCCTTTTCTTTCGAAAGCTCTCTTTATTTCAATTATTTAACTTTACGCATTTGATCAACCGAAATAATTGAATGCAGGCATTTTTAGCTTTTATCTCATTTTATGAAACATTTTTCCAGTTTTTCTTCAAATTAGAATTTCTAAAAAAAAAAGAAAAAAAGGGGGGGGGAATATTTTAATGTTCAATCATCAGGTTCGGTTTTCATCATAAAGCTTTCGAGTGCAATAATTAAAACGATTCATTTTATCACATTTATTTCATTTATTTAAATTCATAGAATATATCATAAAAAATCAATTCAAATAATAGGGAAAAGTGGGGGAAAAAAGTAAACTAATATCTTATCCTATTAATTTTGTCATTTTACAGTTATTAGACCATTGAGAATTAGTTTCATTTCTTATGCCACATTTTGAAGTAAAATTTCGTTATGTTTTATTAAAACGTGGACTTTCAAAGGAATAGATTCAAAAACATGTAAATATTCGAAGCGAATACATACGAAAACAAGTATGTCGAGTAAAATCGAAAACTATGTCGTTGAAATTTAAAAAATATTGAAATTTCCACCGGACTCCACGTCGTGTTACCACAGATAACAAAAGAGAGAGAGAGAGAGAGAGAGAGAGAGAGAGAGAGAGAGAGAGAGAGAGAGAGAGAGAGAAAGGAGACGGTACCGAACCCCATTATCTCTATTTTTCTTCCCACCGAAGCTTTTTCAAACTGCGCCGCATTTCGACTTCAAAAGAAACGATGGTCCCGGTCTAGTTTAGCATAGAAAAACTTTCTTGAATGGAATGCAAAATTATTCTAAAACTTAGAACAGTAGTTTAGGAGGTTCCTATTTAAATTATAAACTTTCAGCGGGCAATCTTCACCCCATACGTCTTTGCTGAATTCTTTATCCAATTTTATCGCACACCTTTGCCTATTTTGCCGGGCCGTTCTGAATTAGGGGCCATTTCATTAGAATTTCACTCTGACCATTAATTCCGTTCTTGCAGTATTCACTAACTAATAACTTAATCCCTCAATATGTATTGTGTCTTCCAGCTAGTCCAATGCAGCAAGCAAAATTACAGTCGAACGGTAATATTTGCCGGAGACAATTATTTTCCCTAAGTCGTTGATAATGCACTGAGAAAAAAGGTAATATATCGACTGTATATGGTCATATATGGATTAAGGAAAAACATATATGGACCATATATGCTTTATTTTTACTAGATCATCCTTCCAACAGCTGATTATTAGTATTATTTTTTGTCTTTTCACAAAAAAGATAAAGAAGACCGTAATCCTTCCGGCGTGAAATGAGGTCTACATCAAACAGGTGTTCAATAATAAAATAATTAATTGAACCTTACGTTACTTCGATACACGAACGTGATTTATCGTTTACGCGGTAATGAAGTTTGTATGCGATAATTACACGGGGATTTTGATGGAGTTTGAAAACTTCTTCTTCGCGCGGTATAAGTACAAAAATTATCGTCCGTTTAATTTGAATCGTATTTGCATTTTTGTTCGGCCAAGATTACGATTTATATAATGAAGCTGGCATTATTCTTTCGCACACTGCGCTAGTAAATTGGAAATCAATATTCAATTCTATCCTAAATTTACGAGCCGATCAAGGGTACGTTGATGTTTTTGTGAATTTTGATTACAGCGCACGAAAATTATTCCGACGTACGTAAAATATTTATCCAAGTGATTTACTGTAAACGGACAAGTAATTTTTTTTTTTTTTTTTTTCTAAATCTTTCGGCTGCTCCGTGATAAATGTAATGCATCCAATTTATTTTCTACAATGACAAAGAAGCGAGTCGAGACATTTTGCGACTATTTGAAATGTTGATTCGTGACGTTTATTTCAACTTGATGTTATTCTTAATTTGTTTAAATGTTGGTACTCTTGTTTTTTTTCTTGCTTTTATTCTCAACTATGACATATTGCAAAAATGTTTTTCTTTAAGTTCGTCATTTAATTCTTTTGTATATATATATATATATATTTTTTGGTAAATCTTAATGGAAAATGTAGACGAAAAGTGAGTCACTTTAGAGTACAGAGCAATCTTAAAAAGTGACCAAAAATTTGACCGAACCACAGTCAGTAATGTTTCATTAAACTTTTCATTAAACGTCCTTGTTCGATTCTTTTTCCCTTTTTCGACTCCTTTTTTGATGTAAGAATCTGATCAAGTTTTAATCGGTAGCATGTCAGTCTCAAGTCAGGAAGATCTGTTCAAGTGTATTTGGTGGTTTCTTAATCGGATTTTAATCGTTTTTCTATTTGATCCCATGTTTTCAAATCGATTTTCTTTCAGCGTTCCAATCAAAGTAACTTGTCCGATCTCTTACTCGCGATCAACCTTCATTCTTATTTACTTGTTTTGTAATCAATAATATTGTCCAACCTACACATCGTATGGGATTTTAATTATTTTTTGATATACTGTATTAATCTTCAAGAATGGATAATGAAAGAGATTTATTTTCTTAGAATTTATTAATATAATAACGATTAATTTACGCAGACGCTGAATAAATATCGGGTCATTTCATATGTTGGACATTTGTTACATCTATTTATGATATTAACTAACAAAAAATTTTATCCGAGAGCGTCCGATAGTTTTTTTATTACAGAAAGATCGATAATAATATTACATTATATTTCCAAGTACAATGTAATTAGTAAGAAGATTAATAATATTTTAATATGAAACTTTTGTTTTTAACTTTTGTACGTTTTTCCCGGAATTAGACCTTTTTAAACGAGAACAATATTCTTTACCATTTCATCTTTCGCTCGAACGAAATATAATAAAATATAATTATGAATAACTTAGTCAAATATTTATGTTCCTTAGCGAAATACCGTGCAAATTTATTCAACGTCGTCTTCCTTTGGGAAAATTTCAAAACGTATTGGTGTCACGCATTGAATTATATCGTGTATTTTGCATTTTTATTCACTAGTACTCACACGTTTTATCTCAGTATATAGATATTAATAAAGTATAAATATGGATAATAAGTGCTTTTTGATCATATATATATATATACATATATATGTACAATAGTTTTGTAAACTACATTGATTTTTCTTTTAACAAAAATTTCCAACTTTCTTCTTCATTTGATTATTAAATATAAATTCAGGGCAAAACTTGATTATACACGGTGTATATATGTACAAGGTGTCACCTTAATTTCAAATCAAATCACCGAGCAAGAGGAAAGATTTAAATTAAATCTCGCGTTCATAATACTTCATAAACGATCGGCGGGAGCTCTCGAATTTAATCAAAATAAAAGTCAAATTCGAAACAAGTTGTTCATTGTTACGTTTTCGCGAAGTTTGCACTTTTTTTTTTTCTTTTTTGATTCGGTGTGATATTGAATTAACGTGTTTATAACTATTAAAGTTAAATTACATACGTAAACTTTCCTTTCATTTCATTAAACCGATATAATTAACTTTCCCATCGATTAATTTAAATAACACAAATCACAAACATAAACTGGATATTTGTAAAAATCTGATTGCAACGAAATTTCAAAGGGGGAGAAGCAAAATGGGAGTTACATTAACCTGTTTGTGAAAGAAAAAAACCGTACGAAAAAAAAAAAAAAAAAAAAAACAACTTTTTAGTTCAGAGCTGACGATCTCTCTCTCATTACTTCTACGTTAAATCCATGATTTAAGTAAAAACGGTAATCTTCTGTGCAGGTTTAAAACTAAGCGCGGTCATTTTTATCAGGTAAAGATTTAATAAATACGGATTAATTACTCTTTTCGGTATAATTTAAAGTAATAATAAATTTTTATGTCATTTTCATGCGAGGGTCTTTTTTTTGGATTTTTATTTCGCATAACTGCCAGTTTATATCTCGTTATTAGCTGAAAAAAAAAAAAAACAAAACAAATTTTCAATCGTAAAATCGTCAACGTAAATTTATAAATATTATTTATTTACGCGTGTTGAGTATTGAAAAGCGTTGGGCTGCATACATTAAAAGAGCAAAATTGTTTATCCAGCCTGAAATCAGGAAATATTAATCTTTACCTTAAAAAAAACAATAGTAAAAAAGAAAAATTAATACGTAAGTCCTGCTCATGAAAAAAATGTAGATAGGTTGCCATATATGTGGCATATATACAGGGATATATGTGGCATATATAGAGAGATATATGTGGGATATATACAGGGCTTTATGGGGTGTATATGTAGGGCTATATGTGTCATATATGCAGGGCTATATGTGGCATATATACAGGGCTATATGGGGCATATATAGAGAGATATATGTGGCATATATACAGGCATATATGCCACCTATATAAAATTTTTGTCATGGGTGTGACACCCGATATGAAATAGCGTGGTGGCTCTATTATTTTGTTCATCTAGGGACTAAAAATAGCCCGACTCTCCTAACTTCTGTGGTTTCACTTATTTGAAGCGAATGGGCTTCTGAATATCCGTTCGGCCAACGATACCGACTCATTCACCTGTTGATAGAAATTCGACGAAACGCCTGCATCAAAGAGATGTCATGCACGCCAAGCCACCTCTTTACTAAAGGTTCAAACTGCGGCGGATCTTTCCAATCGCTAGAAATTTCATAATGTTTTGATTTCGCGCAAAACACGAAAGGCCAGGCGTGATGCAAAATCTCTCATGCTCCTATTGGTGTTATACAATACGTCGATTAAAAGCAAAGCATGTTCACAAATGATAAAGAAAATATTAATCCTCATAGTGGTGTAGGTTTCGCTTTAAGTTGAATTCATAGATACGATTATTCTCGTTATTATATTCTAATCGGTTTAAATTAAAAGGGACGTGCTCCATTTTTACCAATTTTTTTTTTTTTTTTTTTTTTTTATTTATTCTATCCCTCGTTGGCGATTTATATGAAACGCGGCTCCAAGGTAAGGCACCAGGAGTCGGAAATTGCGCGTTTTGTTGATCGCTTAAATTAATACGCGCTTATGTTCTCGTAATTGCGTAATTATTTGAGAACGAGCGACCAGTTTTATGGTGCTAAAGGGGTCAAACAAGCGTTATTCAAATACGCCCAGCTTGATTCGAATCGCCGGGCATTTATCGGACTTTTATTATTCATTGTAAATAGTTTGCTTCGAACAATTGCGGGGAATCATCGAGAAATTTGCTTTCGACCGTAATCCAAGTTTTCACGTTAAATCAACAAATCTTCGCTGAGAAAAAGGATATATCAGAAATTACTATTTTTTGTATCGGTTTGAGGATATATTGGAAAAATAATTGTTTCTACTGTTAATTATTTTATATATAGATATAATAAATAACTAATAATAATATGATAATAATAATAATAATAATAAAAAAACAAATTACGTTGATAATATTCATTTTTACTATTTTTAATACTAAAATTATTCACTCTTCAGGATATCCTTAAATAGATATAAATTGTTTTCAATTTTACTAATACTTTTTATATAACTACATATATGACTAAATATATATATATTATGCACATGTATTATGCACTCTATTGCTAAAATTAATTAGTTAATACCGTAACAGAGATAGGAGCGATTAAAAATCGGTCATTCACTAGTATTCAATTGTCCGAGGTGCGTTCACCCAACTCGTTATTTTTTCTTTCTTCATACGCTTCATATGATTCACGTGTACATATATATGTTGTTTCAATAAATTACTCCTTTTATTCAGATTTTATACAGAAAAATGTATCGGCGTCAAACACACATTATTTTCAACCTACTCAGTGTCAAAACCATATAAAAAACGAGACCGAAAATATAATTGAATTCTGCTTTTCCGGTCAAGTGCTCGGCCAGTTTCTTTTTAAATAAATTTAAAATAAGTATAATTAAAATGGACGTCAAAAATAACTTAAAATATAGGAATGATTTAATGCAGGATTAAATTAATATTAGTAATGTTTCAATTGCACAATAATGAGTAATGTTTGTTATAAAAGAAAATACTTTTACAATATGTTATTAAATATTATAAATCGAAAGTTTTATTTTATTTTGTAATAATACTGACAATATTAAACAATATGACCTAAATTGACTTTAATTATAATAATAATTACTGTTCTTAAATAAACTTTTCGTAATCCTGTTAAGATAAAAAGGCAGTCGTTTATTACTAGATTAGTGTATTTTTAATTATTTTCACAAAACAATTTAATTATGCAAATTTCTCGATGGTAACCCGTTTGTTCACAATGGGAGACATTTATTTAGTGTGAAATATTCACTTTTATGATGTGTAATTACTTAACTTTTGGAAATTGTTTTCCAAGTGGAAGAAAAAAACAACAATTCCAAAAGTTGAGCTATATTACATGGTGAAAGTGTTGTTTTCATGGTGATATAGCTTTTCCCGTGTTAAAAGGATCATTTGTTATTTCAAACTTGTTAATATTAATTCATTTAATAAAAATAATTTAAAACACACTAACTCCGTGACTGTAGCATTGCGGAATCACTTTAATTCGTTTTCAGGCAATAAAACTGGTAGTTTGCTAATACATAATATTTTGAAGATTTTATACAATTGACCTATTATACATAGATAAAAACTAGATAAAGTAATGAAATGCTATATGAAATCAATTATTTATGATACAAATTCAATAAAAATCGTTTGGTTAAAGACATTTAGTTGAAAGAACCAATTTTGTTTGTTTCAAATATTTTTAAGTACAGTATCTAACAAATATATTTAAATCGACATATTTAGTTATACGTATGTGTCATTTCATCATCAAGGATACCATTTCATGCATTCGGTTTACTAATAAAAATTTTTTTTTACTCTATCATATTGTTCTCAGTATATGCAGAAATCTTAAATTTATTTTTTATATAAATTTGTTTTTTATATAATAAATAAAATTTTTTTCATACGTCGTTTATTACCAAGGTTTATTGTATTTTATTTGTTTAAAATTGATAACATTTATTCGGTTAAATCACTGTATTACTGTGACTAATAAAAATTTAGGCAATTTAGGCAAAAACTATTCTTGACTCGGATATACTTAAATACATTTTGTTTTCCCCACAGTTTTTTTTTCTCATTTACCCTTATATTTATATATTATTTCAAATTGTTATAAGCAAATTATTTATTTGTTATTGTTATATAAATATTTTTTAAATTAGATAATTTTTATTTCTGTATTATACAGACAATAACTGTCATCAAGAAATCGTAATAACGATATAATAAAAATATTTAAATTAATCATAACTACATAAAAAAGTTATATTATATAAAAAAAATATCGACATATTTGATTATTTCAAACAAATCATTTTTATATAGGCTTTATGATAAATCCAAGTTTCTTATTACGATTTCCATTTCATGGCTACCAATCGTTATGACAAAAGAATCAATTCAATGAAAGTTGTATTTGTATCAAATATAAAAGCAAACTGTATATTAACGACTGTTTACCATAAGTTAGTTGCTATTATTTTGTTACATCAAAATAAATATTGTAGAAAAAATATCATTACAAATGATAGATATAAATTAATAACTAAAAATTGTTTTAGTTTATTATTATATACAACTTGGAGTTGAAAATAATCAATTCATGTGTTAAACTAATCATGACTAATGGTCATGCCAAAATTAAAACACGATTGCTTTCGATTATGTATATTATCACTAGAACGACCAAAGCAGTCATTATGACTGCTGACCTCTTCTTCTAACGCACGGTACTGTAATTCAGATTGTCCTTGTTTAGAAATTGTCTGGTCGTTCTAGTGTTAAATAAGTCGACGGAAATGTACCAATGGTTGTCCAACGGTCGGCCCAGAGTTGGGCCAAGACAGAATTTTAACGTCGTCAGTCGCCATCATGCATTGAGAAAAAAATATAGCAATATTAACTATACGCATAGTTAATTTTCGTGATTACCATAAAATTTTAGTACCAGTTACCTGATTTTTAGTTAAAATAACCATAATATGGTTAATTCTACCAGAATTTTATACAATACAACAACATATTTTATACAATATTACACAATACATACAATACAACATAGAGCAACAATTATCAATAAATTTCCCTGAATGTACTATTTAAAATTGGGTCGCTCGAAACCTGCCGCGGTCTTTGCAAATAAAGACAAATTACTTCCCAAAATACATCGTCTCGGCTTCCGCTCGGGCTCTTTTGCCGATCGATATCAATCTTTCGTTAATCAGCGGCGCTTTTTTAATAAGCCCGTTCGAGCGAAACGTCGGAGACGATAAGTCGGATCGCGGGGGGGGGGGAGGAGGAGGAGGGGATCATAACAAATTTACATAACGTAAAATTTGCGAGAAAAGTCTGAAACGCAACAGGCGTCCGATTGGCAGTCGCGTCATGTGCGATAAATTGTGCGTCGATACGAAACAAAAAAAAAAAACAAAAAAAAGAAATAAAGTTACCCAATTCAAATATTTGACGTTCGGCGTGTGCTCTCTTTCCTTTGTTTTCGCGCGTCGTTTTTTTCCCCCCGGGGTCAACGATTCTACGCGCCGCACTATCTTGTGCAAATACCATAATGCACCAATTCCGAGATATGCATTTTTATTGTGTTTTGCGAAGCGATAATTTGATATGCTGCGCGTCCCGCAATATCCTCGGGATTTCGATGATAAAAAGATATCACGAAAGACGCTCTCGTTTCAGGAGAAACTGCGAGTTGGAGCGGAATCGGCGGGAAAGGGGGAGGGGGGGTGTTTGCGTTCGCCGTTTTTCGTTCGCAGAAAAAGCATCCGGTTATTATTATACCTTTTTTTTTATTGTAATAACGATCGCCGCCCTCTTCCCCGAGGAGTCGCGCGTTATTTTGAAAGACGTGCGAGCTCGCATTTTTGCGCTGCGTTGCAAAAAAAAAAAAGCAATGACACCGAAATTTTAATGCAATTGAATTGCAAAACGCGAGATAAGATTGGAGCGCCAGAGGTGCCGGAATCGCAATCGCGCGACGGTCATTAATTCTGGACGAAATTTTATTTCAGAACGACCTCGGTGACGTAAGAAAAATGGGATTATAAAATGATCCGAATAATTTTATAATTAGCGCGCGGAGGGGTCGGTGGGAAAGGGTGTATTAGCGTTATAAATTGTCGGCTGCTTTTAAAAATATCCTTTTATTTCAAGCAATATCAGGTTATGATAATTAAACAATCATCTCGGCATACGTTTACGATTAGATTTTCTAATCATAATTTATGTTGCGATATATAATTCACGACACGTGAGCCTAAAATAGTGGAAATGCGGATTTGGATTTTGTAAATTTTTACTAAGATGTTCTGATATAGAAGAATTATAAGGATTTTAATTTTAAAAATTAAGGAATAAACAAATTGAAGTATGGAAGGTTCTTTATAATTTTGTAATAATAATGTATAGTATAATTTTGTAGGGAAACATCAGATTCGTTACATTACACTAAGAAAAATAAAATAATAAAAGCTGTTATATTTTCTGGCATGCTGAGACTCTATGTCTCAGACTTATTATCAAACTTATTTACCAAACAGTCTGGTAAACGGTGTCACTTTTTCGAGTAATAATTATCAGAACTGTGGCACCTCTTGTTACATTATAAAACATTATTTTATACAAGAACACATGGAGTCCAGGATTACTATATTATTTTTCTCAGTGTATTCTTGTAATATTAATAAGTGTTACACCGAGAGAAATACTTTTGTTTTATTAGCATGAATAATTGTGTTATTATTTTCATGCTACAGAAGTAGCAACACTTGCTTTTACAGCATGAAAAATGTTTAATTTCCAAATATCAGTTTGTAAGAATAAAAAAGAAATTCATGTTACGTTACACTGAAAAATATAACTAAAATCGCATGAATATAATGCTATGAGAACATAAATATTTAGAATATACCATTTACATGAATTTGATGCTGGTGTCGCACATA
>JABFPN010002486.1:0-22054 GCA_022817305.1 Leptoteleia sp. ZL-2020 | reverse complement strand
ACCGAATAATATTCTCCCAATGCCATAGAATTAACGTATTTTGGCCGATTTTTAATTTTTGTCGTTTAAACAATTATAAATAAAAAGACACTGAATCCGTGAATATAGCGCTGATATTTCACCTTAAGCGAGAACGTAATACCGCTCCTGGAGATATTTAGGCCGGGGTTCGCACTTGAAGCTAGTAACCAAGTGTTCAGCAAAACTATTGCTGTTCTCTTTCGCGCGTATGCATGCACATATTCTTTGTTTGACACTTGGAATGGGTGAATTGGCGGACTTGACTGAAGCAAGTTTCAGTGGGATGGCGGGCCAGACGGACCAGCCTAACAGCCGATAGGTCCTGCGGGAGACAGACAGCGGCACTATCGGCAGACGGCGGTCAGGATGGTCAGGTTCGCAACTTTCGCGTGAATATTGCGAGTTATTTAAAAATGGCGGACGCGTCATCTTCCGATACTACCTCAGACTGTTGCAATGAGAGTTATTCAGATATGCCTGAAAGACACTTATGTATAATAATAGGACAAAAGCCGGAATTCCCGTATTATCGTAAAAGCAAGAGGAACTTTTTGAATAAACTGTTAACCAGGGAGGTGAGTAAGGTTAATCGTAAAAGTAAGGATGCCATTGATTGTTACGGCTGTCAGCTCTCGCTGTTGTTCAGCTGTTGCTGTCAAGCGTCACTTCACTTACGCCTTGTCTCCCCGCATTTTCACCCTCAAACCGTTCGCTCTCTCCTCCCCCCTCTTCCAATTCATTCACCATAAGCCTTCTCTTAATTGCACGTCAACTTTTCAACATTTAATTGCAATACGAACGTGAAAATACGATCGCAACCTTTGTCGCGAACAATTCAATTATTTGCTAACAATGTTGTTTACATTCCTTCGACTGGTCAGTTGTCGGGGGAGCTCGAAAAGGAAAAAAAAAATTTCACCCCCTTTTTTCCTCCAACTCATCCCTGTTCAGACCTTTAAATGTACCAAACGTATATTAAAAATAATAAGTCACAAATGTTGTATGTCATGAAACTTTATGGGCAAGAGTAGAATTAACATTATCATGTTAAAAAGTCTGATTGCTTCTCGAAAGGGTGGATCGTACTTTCTAATCAATAAGAGGATTGTTATCATTTTTGTTTGCTTTTATGTATATAATTATAGGCGACAATAAAGTTTCTTCGCCAAGCACAAATTTTGTCAACAGTTATGGAAATATATTTCAACTTTAAATATAAATATTAAAACATAAAATAATTTTTAAATTTCATAATTCAACAAATAATGTTTTGTATGTTCATAATGTTCTCCTGATACGTTGCTATGTCAGATTGAATTTTATATTTGCTTATTAAGTATCAAGCAAAATAAAGTTAATTGCTTTTGAAAAACGAGGATGCAAGAACAAATGTATACTTTGGATACTTTACAAAGTGAATATCTTGAGATTTTTTTATTATTAAATATTTTGAGCTCCTTAAATATACCAATTTTTTAAAATCGATATAAATTCATGTTTAAGATTGCAATCTTATAACCATTTTATTGAAATTCAATGTTGGAAACGATATATTTTTTTGCTTATGTTTCATTTCTTTTTTTATTATCTTTCAGATATTCTTGTCAAACTGTACATATATCATTTCTATGATCACATTGTTCTTTTTGTAGAATATGTGGAAAGTAATTAAAATTGTTTGGCTACTTTCTGCAAAAATCTGTCTTGCATTGTAAACACTTAATGTGATGTTCAAAACTTACTGTCACTGGGTTATTGTCTTTTTAATTTAAATTAATACCAATAGTTATTTTGTAACATAATAACCAGACAGTCAATCTTTAGCACCGAGAAAAATTAGTGCCTATAAAAACATAATTGTTGAAATATACTGATGAAAAGCAGGGCGAATTATGATTTTTTTACCGACATTTCATATATTTAAAACAAGTTCACATTGTTTTTTGTTGTTTTTATTCAAAACATATATTATTGTAATCCACAATACTCTGATAACATTGTAGAATGGCTGTCTGATCATTATATGACCAAATTATTATCCATTTCATTTTTATAAATAAAAACATCAATGCTGATACTACAGAGCACTGCTTCTCATGCCTTGAATCTTACCTTAACACTTATTCCTTTAACAACATTTTTCTTTCTTTAATTATACAAACGACTTATTAAATTTTCATTATATCGTGCTATTGAATGAGAATTACATTAATTGATCATAAACAAATACTT
Source organism: Leptoteleia sp. ZL-2020 (assembly GCA_022817305.1). Taxonomy (NCBI): domain Eukaryota; kingdom Metazoa; phylum Arthropoda; class Insecta; order Hymenoptera; family Scelionidae; genus Leptoteleia; species Leptoteleia sp. ZL-2020. The sequence goes on along the minus strand of JABFPN010002486.1, from coordinate 19,801 downwards.
GCATAAATAAAAATTTTGCTTTCATGTAATTTTTCTTCTTTTTTTGAGAGTATTATCTTTGTTTATATAAAAAATTATTTGTTTACAGATAATCTTGAAATATTTAGAAGAAATTCATGTAAATCTTTAGATTTATAACACATTTTATCGGATTGTTTTTCATTTAAATATGTATTAAATATTTTCTTATTTAACAAGCATGATTTTATTACATTGTAAAACTTAAAAATAAGATTCGTTTTACAATTTGTGTACATATAATAAAATTAATTTATTATAAGCAAATATATTTTATTTTCATTTCAGTTGTTACTGTTGAATTAATATATATATATATATATTTTATATATATATTTTACCCCTTACACTCAGCCTAATGGCCTGTAGCTTTAGATGCCTCTGCCACTACACCATTGCCCCCCCCCCCCCCCAGTAAGTGAGAAATTATTAAAAATGATTCAAATTATAATTTTGATCCCCCCCCCCCGAACGGGGGGGGGGGTAAGCGGGTACATAATTACCAAACTTTTTAATTAATGTCATATTTCTATAATTCTTAATAATTTATTTTTGAAATTTTTTAAAATGTATCATATTTTTAAAATATTCTATAAATTTCAATAAGTTTCAATAAAGGTTTGTACATTTGAAATTTTTTTAATAATTTCTCGTTTACTAAGCTGGTTCTTGAATTAATATATTGTAAATGCAATTAAACATGTACACTTGGACCTCGATAAATTACCAATTTATTTAGCGTTGATACTTTTTTTTTATTATATAATGTGGACTCTTCGCTGATCACTTAAGATTATATTTCAAAAGTAAACATGAAACAACGAAACATTAGCGGTAGGTTAGGTTATATGCTCATAAATGACCGACCAATAACAAGCAAGTTCAGCCATGTTGCCTATTTCAAAAGAATCGAGATCTTTGCGTCCCAACATGACAAATGAATCGAGGTCCGAGTGTACTCTTATTGGCTTGTCAAAAGTTCAAAACAAAAATTCACTATACACTACAACAATCCCTCACTTTCGTCCTTCCCACTTTAGTCGAGTTCTCGTTTTCGTTGGTTTTTCGTTGAAAATGTTCTATTTGTTTCGTTATTGAAACGCAATATCCAATTCGCTGCTAACCAATAACTGAATATCGATGGCGGGAAATTTAAACTTGCTTAATTGTATACAGTTTAAGGCAGGTTTACAACGAAACAACCGAATACAAATAACCAATGAAAATATACATGCGCTAAACATTTGCGCAATTGCTAGCCCACGAAAGTGAGATATTCCAGTTGCGAACAGGACGAAAGTGAGAGCTTGTAGTGTATACGAAAAAGTTTTAATTCAGAATAAATATGTTTTAATTAAAATATATAAAAAAATGTTGTGAACACATGCCATTCAGAAATTAAAAAATACATTATTTCTCGACCATTACTAACTTTTATATAATTGTTAGCTGTATATAAAAATTTAAAGGAAATATTATGTTATTATGTGTCACTTTTTCAGATCAGAGGTAATACAGCTTTACACAGTTATGCTCCTGAAGAAAGACTGATAACATTTATACCTTCATGGAGGCGCTTGTCATTGTCAAGAATTATCCCCAAGTCAGCTTTACAAGCAGGGTATACAAATTTATCCAATTACATTTATTTAATTATCAGTTTACATAAATACTCGTTAAATAAAGAAGAATGTAATTTTTATACATCTTAGAAACATTTATATCTAACAATATAACAGAATTTTTATCACTAAAAGTCTTTTTTATAGTAAATAATTTTGAATTGTATGATTAAATGCGTTTTGTAATAAACATTAAAAATTGAACTTAAATTTTCATTATTTCGAAACATTTTTCCACAATCGTGCATTATAATTGAATTATGTACACGGTATGTCTCAAACAAAAGGTGACTGATACAAAATAACATTTAAAATACTATAGATTTGTAGTTTACGTAGTTTTATTAAAAACAGACTCTCTGTGAGTCAATACAATGCTGAAATTTCTGGTAGAATGTTTTTGTCAAGTCCAAATACTCTTTTTTTGAAATGCCCTCCAAATGGTGGTCAAATTTCTTATTTAATATTCAAGTTTTAGTTTTGAAAATAAGCAGAATTCTTACAGTTTCAAACCTGGTAAATATGGGGGATATACTGAGAAAAATTGTATAAAGTAAAGGTACGATTTGTGTTAATAAACTGAATGTATAAGGCATTGCTTGTATGTTATTTTAACATTATGAGGCCTTTTTACCAACAGTGATGGGACTTTTTTGCATTGACGCTTATAATTATTGAAAACAACAATTTCATATTCTGCAATGCATAATTAAAGTTTAATTACCTAAAGAAGGCTAAGTAAATAAAAATGACTCGTACCTAAGTGATTAAGTTGCTATAAATCTGCAAAATAGACATTTGCCAAGTAACATTTGCAATTTGAGTTCATTTCTCGTCGTCGCAAGATGAACTTTGTACGTATAAATAATTATGGATATATTTTTTAAATTTCATTTTAGTTGTCCTGTCAGTGATAGTACTTTTTAGAATCATTGCCTTATGCATTCAGATTACAAACATCTGCTATGGAGAAAATGTGTTACAATAATCGTATATATTCTGAGTATATTTCTCTCAGTGCAATCATGTACTAGGATACATTTATCAGCCAATATATAGTAGCATAGAATTTTACCACTGTGAACCTCTGCATTGTCTTGCAATGGAATTCATGTTTCTCGTTCGTAGTACACTCGACTTACCCACATTTGCTTTTCACTTGTTTTCCTTTCCACACATTTGCTTCTTTTTCTTTCATACATTTGTCGAAGTCTGACCAATAAGAAAAAAGCACACAAAACCCGCCAAATGTTAATAAGATTTAAAACATTGAAATCGAGTATTGAAGTTTCGCAGTGACCTTCTACGCCGGAAAACCAAATATGTGGAAGTTTCCGGTTCCAATAAAAGCAAATGTGTGGAAGTCGAGGGTATTTGCGTTAAACTTGCCAAATCCTGGTCCATAAATGAAACAATGTGCTTAAATAGCAGTCTTATTACAATTTGATCTCGCAATACACATTCCTTATGGATAATCATTTTAGAACCAAAAATAAAAGAAAACTGGAGGGTTCCCATTTTGCTCTTCTGTTGATGAAATGTTGCATACCATATGAGAGCATGCAAGCATTGCATCACTCCCATTAACACTTTATATCATTTGAACAAATTCTTTGGCATTAAAATGACATTAATTAATTTAAGTTTCTGTTTACCTATTTTGAAACAGGATTTCAAGTTAGTAGGTTAATTAATCATGATATTCCCACGTGTTTCATTATTCTGAACGAATAGTATATGGCAGCATTTTGAAACTAACATGGCAACAGTTGCAACTATTACATACATCAGGCATTTACTTGCAGATAGCGCGCGTTATATTCGTCAATACAAAATTAGTCACCTTCTGTACGGGACGTATCATATACATCATAATTATAATTGTAATGTAGCCAAACCATACTGACATATTTTTATTTTACAATAGGCACATTGTTATGGGTTTAACACAGTGCGGGCAATTTGTACTAACTTACACATTCAGTTGGGAAGCTGGAAATGAAAATAGTCTATATAAATATCTGTTACATTGGTGGGCTTTCACCCCGAACCAGGTAGCTCGAAAGGTTGCGGAGGTATCCCTTTTTGGAAATTTCACCATTTTCAGAGAGTTAAATATTGTTGTTGCTCAGTGGCCTATGGAAAGAAATAAACTGGTGATACATGGCTTATGGTCAGTTTTTAACTTTTATGTGTGTATAATAAAATATCGAGCAAATATTTATATTATTTAAAATATGATGTTTCATTTTAGTTTGCCTACTCCTTCTTCTTCCTCATCACAACGAGTGGATAGAGCTTATTTAACTATAACTACCGTACCCTCTTTAGATAACTGTAAGGACTGTTTAAAAGTTGCAGCATCTTATGAAGAAGAAGGTATTGAAGTAACATTATATTTTTTTCAAATATATTCATTTAATTTTGAAAATTTGAGAAATATATGTATGGTATTACGGATGTCAATTGAGTGATATCATTTAATATCTGAGAATAATAGCATTATTATTTTTATAAAGCAACCAATAAAATTAAGGAATTTCATTGTATCAATAACATATTATGTACAATATTGCAAAATTTCTTTGCAAAGCATAGTACAAGAGAACAAAAGTTTATTGTGTTTTATGAAATATTTATTAAAAAAAAAAATACAAAGTGCGAGGATACCGAGCAAAATCAAACACAGAGAGAAAATTGTTTTCATGTAAATCTAATTTGTTGTATAGGATTCGGATTGTACAGGTTAACACTAGGACTCCCGACATTTTCAACCCCCCTAGTACTCCCGCATGGTGTCAAATTGATACCGAGCAATATTTTTAACATTAATTATAAAATTTTATCGTTTTAGTATTAAATTATGTTAAAAATTATTGTTTAACGCAAATAAATGATTTTTTTTTATAAATATTTGCTAATAATTTTAATTAATTATACATTTATATATTACTGCGCGTGAAGCTCGTAACGACATATCCGCCAGAAGTTCGTCGAGACATATCGCAACTTGACGCGGTATGTCATACTGTTCGGTCTAAGGAAAAAATAACAACTTTAATATTCTTCATTTTTTAATATAGATTGTTTTTACAATCATAACATGTACAAAATTAATCATAAATTAACAAAGAACGTTCAGTGTCAATTTGACACTTATGGGAGTTCTAGGTATATTCAATAATAACTATTCTAAAAATTAATAAAAAAGAATCGCTTTTTGATGAAAACGTGGATAATTAAGATAATAAAGTTCTAGTGTTGACAATTTCACTCAAGACCGACTTATATTGCCCATAATACTTCAAATCTAATATTCTAGGGGGTGCCATCAGTTTAGCGTAACAAAGGCAAAATAAATTATTGGGGAAAAGGGCAAATTTAAATGATTATTATTTTAGCTTTTATGAATAACGATTAAATTTGTTCTCTTGATTCAGAAAGTAAAAAAATAAGCAATTATTGAATTGTACATGTCAAGTTGTTAAAGTTTTCTCAGTCGAGAGGTGTAATAATTTGTTCCGCGAATTTGTTCCAAAATAGAACTTGCCGCCAACTGGGATAGCGGCGTAAGATGTAACTGCTTACAGCATGGACTGACAGTTCATACAACCTACGAAGTTATATCACCTTATCCTCGATTCCAAGCAAAGGTTTGCTTGAATTACTCAAATCACGTAGTAGTCAACACTGGCAACTTTCTCCATGTATTTAAAGTCGACCTGGAAATGGGAAAAAACAAGAACGCAAAGAGCAACGAGAAGCAAGACATCTCTTTTAACGACATAGCAGCGCCGTTGGACATATTCGAAGAAGATGAGATGAAAGTCGAAGGATATGATAATTTGGATGAGAAAGTGGAGAGGGTGATAGCAGCAGCATCACCCAAGTGTGATTCCAGCGCAGAGAGCGACATTCTCGACGAATCTAACAGGGTTTTGGATACGACGGACGAAGTGAATTCGAGTAATTTTAACGGCAGTCAGTGTGACTACATCTGTGATATAAATAAGTCTAGCGATAGCTTAAATGCAAAAATTTGCGAATGTTCCGAACAAGCGGAGTGCATTTGCGAGAATCTCATAAGCACGCAAAGAGACGGCAATAGTCTTGCAAGGTCGGTGCGGGATGAAATTTTGCAGGACTTTTGCGAAGAACTGAATATAGGGAACGATTCGGCAGTCACTTTGGTGAAGCATCCATCGTGTTCACCCAGGCCAACACCCCAAAGACTGCCGATGGATTTAAAGTCACAATCCTGGCTATTTCCAAGTATTATGCCGCCCTCTGACATACTTAAAACTCGGAACTCGGAATATAGCCATCGAAGTGTGCTTCAGAGACAGAATTCACCAGAACCTGATGCTTCGCAAGAACAAAGGTTAGAAACTTATTTGTCTCTCTGGTTGTTTAATTATTTATTATGTAAAGCATGCATATTCATTAACTTGAGATAATTTGCTTTTTTAACTGATAAATAAAGATGGTAGGATATAATTTATTATGATAGATAAAGAGGTCAGTAAATTGTGAATATTATATCGAATTAATCTGTACATTAATTGATAAAAATGTATACCTACTTGATTTTTACATATTTATGGGGGATTTGTATGATAAATTTACAATATATTACATTTTAAAAACTTATTTATCGGAAAATCTATTAGTGTATAAATATAAAACTAAAATAAATTATTTTTCAATTTAAGCTTTCAATAAGTAAAAATTTAAAAAGCAAGTTCATTTATTAAAATGAATTTACTTCATTTTAACAAAATAAAAAAAATTTGTTTATAAATACATTTATATAAAACAATTATGTATTACATATTCCGTTTTGTTACAACTCAAAAAAAAAAAGAAAAAAAAACATTTTAATCACACCAAAGAAATATTCTAATGTCCAACTCCAGAAATACTAGTTTATTCTTGGGAGATTAATAATTTTGAGAAAGATTTTTCGAACATCTTAGGATATTCCTTGCTACTACACGGAGAGAAATATCGAAGATTAATCGCACGGGATAGTGTCATTCGAAAATAGCATATTAATTACGTACTATTTCAGCATAAATTTTATCCTTTATTAGTTCCAAAAGGTGTATTCTAATTTAGATTGAACTGTTTGCTTTTACTGCAGCGCCACCTTACTATATATGCACGGCACTTTGTCGTTTAAAGTTCAAATCTCATGCAAAATTGATATACAAACGTCGTGCAATTGTCGCATGACAGTAGGGTATTCGATATTAGTATGGCGACACTGCTTTTTAAGCACGTGAATGGAACTTTTATTATACAATGTTTCACAACTTTTTAGTATCGCAGTCCACCATGAAAAAATAGGTTGAAAACGTGAATATTTAGCATCAAATTTCGTGCGATTATTGCTCGGAAAGTTTTCGTACAAAGAAGGCATGTAACTTTGCGCAATTTTAGCATAATTTTTCTCTCCGTGTAGAGTTTGTATAAAGTACAAACCAGCGTCTGTGAATCGTCCAATAACTAGAATCCCTAGTTCTAAGATTTAAGTTGGTGACGAGTTCGAGTTGTTTGTTAATGTGAATCCGCCTAAACATTGAGTGTGTGACATTTCGTAAGATAATTTTACAAAAAAAACATGTTTAAAAGTAATTTAATAATTTAATTAAATTATAAAGATAAAATTAATTAAAAAGTAAATAATTGTAAATTAATATTTAATAAATAATTAATTATTTATATATTTTATTTATAATTTATTAACATATATAATACAATAAATGTAATATTAAACATTATTTTATCAAGTAATAATTGTAACTGCAATTATTATATTTATTTGTTAAAAAACTTAATTAATTAAGAATTTTTAAAAAATTTGATAAGATATGGTAGATAACCTATTTATTTTACGAATACGTCACACTCAATGTTTAGACGGATTCACATTACCAAACATCAGAACTTGTTACCAACTAAAATCTTAGAAGTAGTAATTCTAGTTATTGGACGATTCACAGACGCTGGGTGTACGCATCTAGCAATTGTTATTTATAAATTGATTGTGATCTTTAATATGATACAATTTATAATAATTTTGATTATACAATTTGAAAGCATTGCCTTAGTGCACTTTTAACATTGTTAATTAATTTTATAATTACTTATTAAATATTATGATTAATTTCCCGATTATTTAGAAATCAGTCAACTTCATCTCAAGATACGATTGCTGTAAACATAAATTCTATAAACTCGTTACACAGTCTCTCCATAAGTCCTTCGCCGTCTTCATCGACCCGGCTCATGTCACCGCCAGTCAGCACCTCAATTCGTTATTTAACGTCCCGGAGAAGAAGTAATTTACAATCACCTCCACCTAATCTCTCGTCGAGTCAACAAATTAGAACCAGATCATCTTATAAACTCATACAAGAGGCCGAGAAAGCTTACGAGTTCACGGACGAGTCGCAGGAGATAACGTGCGAGAAACTCAGCTCATTTAGGAAGCGTCGTTTAGCGGATAAGAAATACGAATTTTGCGATGAAACTGAAGATGCAGAAAATATTGTCCCTTTCAAACACATTCGCGATCAGGCCAAGTATCATGAATGTTCTTTGCATCAAATAGGTTCGCCTACAACTTCGCCTGTTATGTCAATCTCCGTCAGACGACACAGATTCGATTCGGATCACAGCGAAAATGAGGACTGTAGTTCGACACCAGATTCTAATTTAATGGTAGAATCGGACTCAGGTATATATCAAAAGCGTTAATAAATGAACCCCTTAAAGCCCAAGTGATTTAACTCACATTATTGTTGTTTTGGGACATTTAACGTTTTATCAGTATTGTTATCCCAGATAACTACAACACAAGGATAAACTTGTGTTGCTACTTAAAAAAGGGTAAAGTTACAAAGTGCTTTAAGGGTTCCAATACACCACAAGCCCCCACTTTCGTCCTTCTCACTTTCGTAGCGTTCTCATTTTTGTCCGATTTTCTCCCTCAGTTTCATCGGAAGTGTTCCGTTTGTTTCGTTATTGAAATTCTATATCCGGTTCGCTACTAACCAATAATAACTGAATATCAATGGCGGGAAATTTAAACTTGCTTAATTGTTTAAATTTTAAGGTTGGTTTACAATGAAACAACCGAATAGAAATAACCAATGAAAATATACATGTGAGCAATTGCATACTGACGAAAGTAAGAGTTTCCGGTCTCGTGCAGGGCGAAAGTGAGAGCTTGCAGTGTCAAGTAAACTTGAACTGATATAATATTTTTATGGTGAAATATTTATATTTCTTGTCACTCGTTGGCGAACTCAGAATGAACATAACCTCCTTAATAATACATTTGTTTAAACATATTGTAAAATGAAAATTAATTTAAGAAAAATGCAACATATGTCAATAGTTAAACAATTTTAGAATTGTTTAAATTAGTGTTTACGTATTGCAACTTTTCTCAGAGTTAGCTATCTTTTGGAAATAGGTTTTAACCTAACATCTGAATAGTTAATGAAACCATTTCAAAAAAATAGTTAAAAGCTAGTTTAGAACATTCTAAACTTGTTTAACTTTTGATGTGCGTTGCATTTTTCTTGATTTTATTTTTATTTTAAAATATATTTACAGATATGTATCATTAAGGAGGTTATGTTCATTATGAGTTCGCCAACGAGTGTCATTTCACCTTAATTGTCTTATGGAGTGTTATTTTTTAATATTAAATTTTCAAAGAGATTATCACGTTTTGCTTCTGCATTTACGAATTAACTTGCTAATTGATATTAAAAAAATTGAGAATAAATTAAATTGATTATTTTCAAATACATCAGTTCATAACTTTAACCGGAAGAATAATGATGATAGAAAGCATATCCAATAATTCGTTCAGTGTTAACAAATTATCGGGTATCATATTTTTACTTAAAATGTGTTTAAAACTGTAAACAATTCTGATATTCAAGTAAAAAAAAAGTCATCTTATTGATGATGAAGATTATATTATTTTTATTAGTTACTAATAATTATTAATACAATCACGTCTTTTACAGCGGAAAAAAGTGTACTACGGCCATTAAACCAAAATCAATTAAGCAATGGAAACGTTTATCGCGATCGTTTGTGTAAATATTACTCTCCATTAGTTCCTAAAGACAATCTACAATATCCTAGCATCAAATGTACTGCTCACTACAAACGAAGTTACATAGAATTAGATGACGAAATGGTATCTGTAATCACTGAGGTTGAGGGTGCGTTTACCAATCTTTGATTTCTTTTCGATCCATAGAATACCGTTACATTCAATTGTACAATTAAAAATAATTTTGTAGATGAAGAATCGGGGGGATATGTCAGTTATCAGTACGTACTTCCAATGGCTGTCCATGGCTCTGGATACACTCAAATGCAAATGATAAGCAATAGCAAAGCAGAAAAAATGGTACGAATCTTATATAATAAATAGAAAACAATTTCTTTTAAGTACACTCGACTTCCACACATTTGCTTTTATTGGAACTGGAAATTTTCACATATTTGCTTTCCTGGCGCAGAAGGTCACCATGCAACTGCAATACTCGATTTCATTATTTTAAATCTTATTGACATTTGGCGGGTTTTGTGCTTTTTTCTCATTGATCAGATTTCAGCAAATGTATGGAAGAAAAGGAAGAAAATCTGTGGAAGTCGAGTGTAATAAGAAATTACAATTAAAAATAAATTAATAATTTTAAAGTGTAAAATATGTATTAAACAATTCAACGTAGTATATAACATTGTAATTACACTGGCGTCATGGTGTAGTGGTGAAGAGGCGTCTGTTTGGTGAGCATATTAGATACGGATTTGATACCTCGTCTAACTGAATTTTTTCACCATCTCATCATTACAAACATGAAAGTGTGTGGAGTGTACGTACTTCCCAGTAGACGAGAAATTATTAAAAATTATTCAAATGCACAAACCTTAATTGAAACTTATTAAAATTTATAGGACATTTTAGAAATATGGTACACTTTAAAAATTTTCAACAATAAATTATTAAGAATTTTAGAAATATGACATTGATTAAAAAGTTTTAATACACGTTTGTGCATTTGAATAATTTTTAATAATTTCTCATTTACTGGGTTGTCATTCAAGCTTACATGATAACATGACTTGTATGACAAATTAGAACACTCTAATGCACCGTGTAATTCCACGGTAGGGTTTTCTCTCCCCTTCACAAGCTTTTTGGCTTGGGCAAATGCTTATGGTAGGGGGAAAAAAAAGTTGAATTTCCCCGTAGATATTGTAGGCCAAGTAAGGCTGAACGTAAGAGTAAGAGCGAAAGAGGGAGAGGAAAAAACATAATTATAATTATAAAATGCATAGTTATAATTATTACAGTCGACTTCCACACATTTGCTTTTACTGCGCAGAAGGTTACTGTGCAACTGTATAATACACAATTTCATTATTTTAAGTATTATTCATATTTGGTGATTTTGTGCTCTTTTCTCATTGGTCAGATATCTGTAAATGTATGGAAGAAAAAGAAGCAAATGTGTGGAAGAGAAAATAAGTGAAATACAAGTGTGTGGAAGTCGAGTGTATATCAATTAATTTAATAAAATTTGTTTTAATAATAATAATTTGTAGGTTGTGCCATGCGTATGTATAAATCAACTAAGCTTCGATATTGAAATGTTCTCACACCACATAGCAGATTGGATTTGTAAAAAATTCAACAAAAAATATTGGCATTGTAGTGATTATGATATAGAAATCATTCAAATTTGTGCGCTCAGTGGTGATATTATTTGTTTACTCATGCTGGAAATTCAAGCCAGCGAAGTTTGCGGGCAAAATCGATGGTGAGAATCAATCATTAAAATATTTAATAGCAAAACATTTAACATATAATATTATTTAAAATCAATTTCTTTTACAGTTCCCAAGAAAGAAAGCAATATGAAGGAGGATGTGAATTTACATGGAATATTGAAACAAATAAATATAGAATAACAAAATTGTTGCCACTCAATGAACTGAAAGCTAAGTCTACAAATCAGCTTTCAAAACGTTTCGTCAAAGAATCCGTCCATAAGCCATGGAACCCAACAAGTTCCAGAGCCATAAGTTTGCGTGAGAAAATCAAGCAACCTTATGCTCGCATGGTGCGCTATTTAGAATCCGAAATTACTTTTTTAGGTATTTAAATAAAATATTATTCATATTCTAACATGCTTTTGACGCTATTCGTAAACTCTTGTTTACTTCATCATTTGATATTTCATTTTTTATCATAGAATACCATATATATATATATATTATACTTTTGCTTGTTCATCTTCTAATGTTAGTGTTTTTTGACCATTTCAGCTGGTTCCATAGTTAGCTTAGTCGATATGGATAATCTGGTAGAATTCTACATCTCGCCCAATTATGATTAAATTAATCAGTGAATATTGATTAACCTTAATAAGGTACGCGGTAAGTCATGGACTGAAAATGAAAAAAAAAAAAAAAAATTAATCGAACGCTCCAGCATATTCTCTTTATCGATTAGAAAGTTAAAATTTGCTGGTATTTTTTTACAAGTGATCTCTCTTAGCATTATATAGCATAACAATTGTAAATACTTTAACGCCATCTAACAGTGATTTATTCTTCCAATTGTTTGTAAATACTTAATCATCATTGATAAGAATTACGCGGCTCGACAAGTAATAACTATTATATACTTGTCGCATCAGCTCACCTTTTCATCATATTTTATTTATAAGCAGTTTTTTAACTACGTTTCTACTTATTTATTTTGTACCATGACTTTATGTACAATCTAGATGACATTTATTATTAATATCACGGCGTTTTAAGTGTAATTTTAAATTGATTGTTGTTGATTATTCTTAATAGATTTTAAAATTTGGTTTTCATGTCAAATAAGATATTCATTCCTTGTGAAAATTTTTGAACAAAATTGTAAATGATTTTACAAGACATTATACGTTACTTGCAATAAAATAATTGAATTAAGCAAAAATTTTTTTGTAACGTACACATAAAGTAATGTTATCTTTTTGCCAGAAGAAAAATACTGTTCCAAATTTGTTTAGCCAACGTTTCTCTTCCTAAATACATTATTGTAATATACAAATCATTTTTATTATTCCATTAAATCTATTATTTTCTGTTTCCTTATTGTCTGCAGACGCTCAAGTTAGTATACTTTTCTTTCACCTGTTACAAAAATATTGTTTGTAATACAGACGAAATTTGCCATTTTCGACTTTTGTGCGTTTTCGTTCTCGTTCAAATAGAGTAATTATTTGCCCCCGTTGTATTTGGGCAATGAAAATAACAAATTAATATAACTTTTTAAATCTCACATGTATTGTAGTATTAGTTTTATAGGTTTAATAAGGTAATGCGTTTTTACCTTAAATTAAATCATGACATTTCATAATCGTTTTGTAGATTAGGTGTATAGGGTTTAAATAAATTGAACTTTTTTATAATACAAATAAAATGTACTTACATACAAGTACACAACAATTTCTGATAAGTACAAACATTAATTTAATGATTAAAATTGCTTTTGAGATACATAAATTAATACATGAATTAATTATAAATAATATTTTTTATACGTACAATTAATTGAATGTTGAAAACTAATTTGTCATTTAATGTGATTCTTTAGGTATGTTCCTTCCATACATAAGTGACGCATATAAATGATTCTTATCAACTATGGAAATGCATAATTTTAAATTCCATATATCTAAATTTCAATAGTGTTTCAAAAGAATTTAACAATTTCATATGATATACTATTACATAAATATTTAATATATTATTAAACAGAACAATACGCCATTGTTAAATCATCAATAATTACAAGCAAATTTTATTTTGACCTTCTGCAACTACAATATTGTGACTTTTTTTTAGCAATATAACTTTTCATGAGACTTATTAAAGTACAATGCAATGAAATTTTTAAATTTTATACGATGTGTTGTCTAGATAAAAGGTGCTTGTAGAGAATATGTTAAATTCTTTTATTCCCTTTAAAGAGAAAAAACGTAGGTGGTCACTTTTAGGCTACTAATATATTTTGACTTTGCAGAAGACTCAAAACTCAGGAATACAATTTTTTACGTTAGCTGACCCTCGCTTTTGGTTAGGATTACAAGATTATAAACACTTAATTCATAGTAAAGCATTTTACTTTGTGTAAAGTATTATACTATCAATCAATCACTTCGAAAATAAAACGTTGTACGTACTGGAGTCAGAGATAAATAATTTTAAATTAATGGGCCGAGCCGAAGGCAAGCTACTTTTTTCCTCTTTTCTAAAGTATTTGTAGGAAACAATAAATCACATTTACTGTATAATACATTTTTTTTACGATGATGAATTTTCAAATTAGTTCAATTTTCAAGACTCTATTTGCTTTTGTGACAAAGTTTTGTACGACCAATGAAAAAAAAAACATTACATTTAAATGACATGTACATAACTTAAATTTATTAAAATGTACGCCATTCGAAATAATTACAAAGCAAGCCTTAAAGCAATACAAATAACCAACGAAAATTTTTTGCGTACTTTTAACCGCAGCAATACTGTATCACAAAAAGGAGCACTGTGTATAAGTATATAAATATTGTTGATAAGATTTTCAGATACAAACAATTTGTCAATGAGTTGCGTCGAATAAAATACGATAACCTGTAGCAATAGGGCATTTATTTCTGCGCAGAGTGTTTTGTAAAATACAAAAAAGCATTTTGGAGAAATAAAAAACTAATAAAATAATGTATAAGGAATACCATGATTAATACATACATGTAAATGAAAAACAGCGAACATTTTTTACTTTTTATTATATTTAAATTACAATTATCAAATCTCGCACATTTGGCGATTATAACGTAATTGGCGGCGCACAAGTATACAAAGTGCATTGACGAAATTCAACATTTTAGACATTGCAATATTGGTCAGTTTTTTCAGAAATTCAACATTAAAAAATATTGATTTGCGTTTAACAAACGTACAATGTTGCTTGGAGCATCACCTTTACCTCCTGTAATGCGTGCACTTTAAAAAAAATGTCTGTATCATCCTTTTGTTAATAAAAAATTACTTTTCGAGCTTATTTCTTTTAATTAAACTCATCAATTATGTGTGTGCGTGCGTGTGTAATGATATATACAATATTTAACAATTAATTTATTTGTGTATCCGTCGCAGCATTTAATCGGTACTTTATCATTACAACAAATGATTTGTATTACAATTATGTTCATAAAATAACATTGCAAAGTATATTGTACAGACTTAAGGTGAAATGTCACTTGTTGGCTAACACAAAATGAGCATAATCTCAAGAACTATACATATCTTTAAAGTGAGCTAACTTTTGGAAATGGTTTCATCAACTATTAAGATGTTTGTTTCCAATCTATTTCCAAAAGATAGCTTCCTGAGAATTGTTGCAATACATAAAAAGTCATTTAAAATATCCAAAACTTGTTTAACTGGGAACGTACGTTGTGTTTTTTTTTAAATGAATTTTTATTTTACAATATATTTAAAGATATGTATTATTTTTCAGGTTATCTTCATTTTGAGTTGGCCAACGAGTGACATTTCACCTTAAAGTTGGCGTTTTCGAGTAGCATTCAGCTCAGCCCTGTGACACGTCCTATGCTTTTCTATTACATCTCTCAATTTCTTAATTTCCTATCCGCCTGTAGGCGCTAGCAGTCACTCGTCCATGTAGTCACGTGGTCACGGAAGACCAACATGGCTGAAGCTTAAGATAATTATGTTATGTAAACATTAAAAGCTATCGGCTGATTGCGGCGGCACCGGTGTATTTCAGTTTTTAACGTGTTTTTATTATATATATGTCCATTTCGTCTTCACAAATGTCATCTTATTTCATTTCTGTAACCTCTCTAACAATTCAATGTTTACAAATTTAATTTGATTAATCTCCGATGCAAGCGCTGGCTGACATGCGTCCATCTCTTAAAATTTGTAGGCTGCGTAGGAAATTAAGCACACCGTCGATCAGCTTCGTGTCACAGGGCTGGATGTAATTAACGAATTCAAGTAATCGACTCTGCATTAACCGTAATCACATCACTAGTACAGTATCACGCCGAAAACTACTGTCCAGTAGATTGCGCTGCAGGCAGCAATTACGGTTTTACGAAATAAAATATATAAAATAAAAAAATTAATTTTATTATTATATTTAGGGAAATATTGTAAAAAAATATTATAAATTATCCATCTCCGGCCATTGAAATGCACAATAGGTATAGCAAGATTGTACAAATAAGGAAAAAGTAAATAAGGAATTATACTTATTGATAAAAAAATCAGTTTAAGTAGTTTACTTTACTATATAATGATTGGAAAATTTAATTTGTCCAATAAAGTGTAAAAGCACTATATTTCTATAGTCAAATTCAGATTATTTGTTTGCATGTTTTATACACTTTACTTTCAATTAATATAATTATAAATTTTATTACTTTCGAAAATGTACTTTGTAATGAAATATAGCAATTTTTCCATAACGATTAATAAAAAAGAAAAATCATATAATAAACTTTTTTGCAGTTTATCCCACTTGCACTGCGTTATGTAGTAATTTGTTTAATAAAATTTTTCTTCGTGTAGAATATTAAAAATTAGAATTCAAGGGATGTCAAAGTTTAATAAACTAAAATCTAATTTTTTTGTTATCAAACTGTTTATTACATGTTTTGTCCATTAGACGTCGCTATTCAGTATCTCTAACTTATATAGATGCCGTTCATAAGACAGAGTCAAATTGTAAAAAACTATATGAAATAACAATTTTTAATAAACTGATTTAATAAATTTTCTTAATTTAGTTTGCCATGTAATGATATTCTGCAAGTATAATGTTCAAATTAGTAAACTTTTTATTAAAAATTAATATTTTTTTATCTCAGTTTAATTTTTACGTAAAAACCATAACTATCGAGCCAAATTGACAAATGGCTACTTATATTTTAATAATAAACTATATTTAATTACCTTTATTGAAAAGATTTGTGAAAGTCAAATTACTTCCGGAACCTGATATTAAAAATTTCTTTTTCTCAGTGCGAAGAGAAAAAAACGTTGGGATATTTATTTATAATCAGTTGAAGAATAAAGTTAATTATTAAAAGAATGACTTCAGCAAAATTAGCTATTGAAAAATGAAACTTTCGGCAAAAATTTATCGCCCTGAAGTAGCGCGATCGGTAATGGAAAAAGCAGCACAATGTTAGTCGCAAGTTGACAAGACAAATTGCAAGCTTGTGTATTAAGTGGGATCGAGATAAACGGTGCGCATAATGAATTACAATAATCAAGTGTGTAATTATTATTCGCATCTGTCCGAATAGTACGGCAGGTGTTCGGTGAAACACATCGGGCCGAGTGGCGTGCGAAACGAGGTGCGAATGAATGAAGGGACGAGAGTGAATGAGCCCCGATACAGGAGGGATGCGCGCGCGGCCGTGAAAAAAAGTGCGCAACTATCAGAACAGATGTTACTCTCACGGAATGCTTTTCCGGACACCGAACAGCGGGACGCCTTAAACACTGTCGCACACAGGGCAATTTTTAATTGTCATGTATTTATAACGCCGACGATATTTCCTCTACACATCTCAACAGCGCTTGGATTTAGGTTTACATTTATTTATCACGAAGCAAATTGTCTCGTTAAATCGGCTAATACTTTTCATTCGCTGATGATTTCTTTGGTAGTTTCAAACAATTAACTTTAATTTTAAAAGTATCTAGTGCACGTTAAAAGAAACTCAAAAAAAAGCGCGCATTATTTTAAAGTTAATTGCAAATACACATCATTTCTATACCATTTACATGAATGAAATAGACACACGATTAATATTATACCAGTCACGCGCTTTAGCACCGCTCTATGCAACTGTGTATAATCAAAACAATCGATCGATGTCGACGCCAAGATGAGCAGAAAAATTTATCGAAAACTTTAAAAATCTACACGGAAAGAAAAATTAGCAAATTGACAGTTGACAAGCGATTTTGGGTTAATAGGTTAATACTTTTAATCTATAATTCCCTAAATATATGGTGTCTAAGGTAAAGCGTATTTCACGTGATAAAAGCTTGAAATTGAAGTTCGAAATGGTTCACGTTGATCGTGTATTCGTTCAGTTTTCTCTAAATAAAAGATGTGAAATGGTATTTACAAGGAACAATACGTATAATACCCGCTGCATAATGGGAATTGTGGTACTTATTGGATTGGGCCCAATAATAACACTTGACAAAGCGGTACTTATAAGGTACCTCCCAACCAACGCGGCCTTGAACTTAGAGTCGTAAGTTTAGTTAGATTTTTGTTTATTGTCAATAACGATAAGTTAATTAATATAATAAATAAAGTCTCAGAATTCCTTCCTTCATATTCCATGTTGACGATTTGTACTTTGCAAGCACCGAAATTTATTAAGAATTCAAAGAGATTGTTTGTAAAATTGGAGAAACATTCTGTAAATTGTTATTGTGAAACGTTACGTTTAATAACACATAGCTTCTGACTTTATGCCATCGTAATAACCCAGGTGGAAATTTTTAAATGGCGCAGTATTGCACCAGTACTGGCGGACAGTAGCCGACCGTTGGCTCGCAACATTGGCGCAATACTAGTATGAAACGCCAATTTACTTTGCGCCAGTACTGGTGGCCAACCATCGGTCGCCAGTACTGAACCAATGTTGAGCTATTATTAATAATATAATAATATATACATATATAACAATTCTTTTCTAATTTGTTTATAAACACTAAAAAAATGTATTGTGGGAACTCTCATTTTTATTTTGAAAAAGAATATATAATGTAAAAGTTATACCTTTTTCCAACATTGTTGACTTTTATTTTTTTCCATCATGACTGTATATTACTTTATTACATGAAAAATTTTAAATAATACTATCACAATGGGAAAAAAGTAAAAAATGTTGGTACGAAGCGTCATTTTTGGCTTATATATTCTCTATTCAAATAAAAATAGAACTTTGTACAATAAAATATTTCTCAGTGCTGTAAATAAAAGGAAAATGCATTAAAAAATAGAACTTTCTTAGAAATTCAATTTTTTTATTAAAGAATAAATTTAATTTATTTAATAAATCGCAGAATATTAATTTCATTGGTGCCATAACATAAAAAGAACGTGTCACAAAATGAAAATAAAATTGTATATTAATACCTTTTTGTATTTTCTGTTTTTAATAAATATATTATGGTATTTTAAGATATTAAGTGTTTTTAAATTATTTTATCTATTAGACTAAAAATGTAATCGTTGTCCGATAATATGTCAGAAATATATTAGAATAATATTTTTTGTATTGTCAAATGCAATTTAAATAGCCATGTATAAATGAAGATCGGTATTTCACCGATTACAGTAAAGTGCCTGTACTGGGATGTCATAGATTCACGACTGTTGTTTGCCAGTGGTGGAACAGCCTTGCGCCATTTATCACTACTGTATAAGCATCAAAATTTCCACCTGGAAACTAACATTTCTAGTCCTAAATTTAAACATTATACACGGCGAAAAAAATTTATATAATTTTTATTAATAGTTCGCGTAAAATTAACAAACTGAGTGATAAAGCAGTGACAAAGGCCTTAGTTTTGTAATTTTTATTAAAAGTTTATTTTTATTTAATAAAGCATAAATAAAAATTATTATGCAGTTTGATAAAAATCATGTACAGTTTATTAATATTTAATAGTAAGAAATATTTATATATTATTTCAAAAAAATTGTCAAAACATTAGTTATTAAAATTATACAACAGTTTGTTAAAATTGTGCGCCGTATACCACTGCGCACACGTACTGTGAAGAGTCATCGGCAATTGTCAGCTGTTCGCTCGCTCACTAGAAATGTGATAATATGTAATATTTTTATAAAGTGTAATATATAAATTTAACTATAATTACGTTGTCGATTAATGTGTCACTGTTTTAATTTTTTTTTTAAGAAAAAATTCATGTGTTAAGATGCGCAAAGCTTTCTCGCAATTACTATTGTAAAACCCATAGTAGTATATAACAGTCACTTT
>JABFPN010002485.1:0-22058 GCA_022817305.1 Leptoteleia sp. ZL-2020 | reverse complement strand
GATGGTTTATCGACGGTCGAGCCGATAGTGGGGCAATGTAGTTTTCGAACCGTCGTCCGCCACTGCAGTGCCACCAGTGGCCCGTTTGTTACGGTTGGCGGACCGTCGTATTTTCTACATGGGTATATATGTCGTAGGATACAATTTCATTTTAGAGCAAACTACCTACGAAACGAAAATATTATTATATACATAATATTCAAAAATTTACTGCTTTTGTCATAGTAAAATAGAACATAACGCAAAAAAGGTAGAAGACATTGACGTTTTCATAAAACAGTCTTTTTCGCGTATAAGACAAGCAATATACCGAGAAGAATAATAAAAATGTACCTCGTTTTAAAACTGAATCAGGGATATTAATTTATGGAGAGAAAAATTGTTTCGTAAAAGGGTTTTCATAAAAATAGTTTCAAAGAACCTACACTGAGAAAAATGCAATTGGATTTCTATTTACATTAAATAGAATTTATTTATCATAAATAGGATTATGCTTACTTTAAGAACTTTTACTAATATTAAATAGAAAATCTATTAAACACAAGAAGATTCTATTATTCTTAAATAAACAGTTTTATGAGTGTAGTCCAAACAGTTTATATACACAGAGACAATTTTGTAGGAACATTTATAGTTTTAAACAAACAATCTTTATCGAGTTGTATTTATTATATTGTTATTATTCATTTATATTGTTTTTTTATTATTCATTATATTAGATTCATATAACCCTAGTAAAAATCAAACATATATGGTCATATATGGATTAAGAAAAAACATATATGTTCATATATGTATCATAAAGGATAAAGAACATTTTTTTTTTCGTAATCCATATATGAACATATATGTTTTTCTTAATCCATATATGACCATATATGTTTTTTCTTAATCCATATATGACCATATATGTTTGATTTTTACTAAGGAAATTTCTTGTAAATGAAAGAAATGGTGAATTTAGTTTATCTCATATAATAAAATTATCTAATTCTGTTTCCCTAAAAAAAATTGTATAAACCAATTCTATAAGGTTCGTTTGCTATAAACTATAGTAATTTTTGTCAAAAAAAAAAAAAAAATGAATTTATCACAGCAAAAGAATTATATCATCGACGTTAACTATCATTATGTTCCCTCGCGAAGTAATGAAGCGTACTGAAAGTTTGATCGAAAATCATTCGTTGACAGTTTGGTCATTGGCGGATAATTTGACAATGGTAGTTAATCCGGGGGAGATTAGTAATCGAATAGTAAAGAGGGGCGAACCGCCACGAATTACTTTATTCGGCGATAAGACGAGGGCAACGTGTCCGATTCGCCCCTAAACAATGGAGTAGCAGCCAAGTCTATGGAGAAGCAATAATATCTTTTTTAGCTGAAATACGCCCCATCGGGCCTCCGTCACTGTCAGGGGAACGCGACGGCATTACAAGTAATTGTCGCCGTGGGCTGGGTGCGGGTAATCGGTCCACCCTCGCAAAGACGGGACACGTCCCCACAACTATCACTATAGTTTGCAATTCCAACTTCAAGTACTCTCCATCTCGTTGCCACCTCTTCCCTCGACTGTCGCCTTCACGATGACGGCGTGTTTGAATCTCTGCATCTGGGGGACGCCCGAGCTGTGACAACTTTCAACTAACAAGTGGATGATTCACAAATCATATCCAATATAACGCGTCGCCCGTTATTTATTCTTGAATTTCGATGGAAAATGACGCACGACAAATTGACATCCTTTGTTCCCACCAAATAATCGTGTCGGCGCATGATAGAAATTTTTACACTTGTCGGGAATGATTTTAGTTACATAGGGATGATTAAATTCAGATTTACATTATGCTCCGGAACAATCGTAGAAATTTGTGAAAATGTCTTTTTCAATTAATCAATAGCTTTTGTTGTGTTCTTGCTACACTCAAAAAATATGACAGAAAAAATTACTTAATCTTTATTTCAGCTACATGTCTGCCTTTTAATAAAAATTATTGTACTTTAAAAGCAAAGTTACGAGTTTTAAATGTTATATGTATAGATAAAACAGAAATTTAAAAAAAAACAGTAATTTTTATTGAAAGACGGGCACATAGCTGAAATACAGTTAAAAACAGTAATTTTTTCTGTCATATTTTTCTTAGTATACAAATTTTAATTACTGGATTTTTTTGAGTTTTTGAAAATGTTTTTTTTTAACTATTGAGTTTTAAACAAAGTATATTAGATAATTATTTAACAAGCATAAAATTCAGTTCAGTTATGTTTGTGCGTAATAAAATGAGAAATATTTAATATACATGTTTTTGATTCTTAGAAAATTTTAGCATTCGTTTATCACACGCGTATAGTTGACTGAAATAATAAGCATCTTGTATGCAAGCAGTCTCTTCCTCACATGTGTACGCATGTCAATACGCATTCATTATGTTAAATCAACATAATATCTAATTCGAAGGACTGTATAATATCTTTATTTGTATGTAAATTTTGTACACCCGTTTTATTTGAAATAACTTTGAATTTTTATATTATACTAGATAAATGTGTTAAAATAAATAATAAATAATAAAAAAATAAAAAAAATACCGAAAATACAGTTAAGAAACAGAATAGTTTTTTCCCCTTTCATTTAAAATAGAAAAAAATCATACTACTCATGACTCTTTTATGTATTTTACTATATAAACAATTATATTGTTATAAAGAAAGGGGAGTAATTTCAAAATATACCGTTAATAATTTTTCGAAATATCTTTCTGTACTACGCTACATAATGGTGCAGCATAATTTCTACTGAAATATTCCACGTGTATGCTTTTTAAAAAGTATTATGCAGTATTAGTAGCATACAACATATTTCTCAATGAAAGGAGAAACCATTTTTCCGCAATAAAGTTGGCTTGTTGCCCGGATGGCGAAGACATGTGGAATTAGAAAAAAGATTTGCCTCTCTTCTCCTTTTGCTTGTCCTACGGTTTATCGCTTATCGAAAGATCGTCCGTCGACTTAAACCCACAAAAGACAAATAACCCGACGGTTCGTTCTGATCGGCAAAAAAATGCTACGAATAATTTTATAATTACACATCGGGGGGGAGGGAATAAATTTTGATTTCGATCGGAGATAAAAGCCGCAAGATATTACTCGCACGGGGAATGGCCCCTTCGAATGTGACAAAATCGATTGTGGTCGGGTCAGGGCTCTATTGTAGATCCATCTGTAGATGTTGGAGATATTTTTGGCCGTGAGTCAGGCGAGCCTCGAAGTAGGAGTGTAGGTGTAGATATGGGACGCCACGCGGGGACTTCCATTTCAGTCGCTCTCTGATAAATTCGCGAATAAAAGGAATTAGCCATAAATCCTCGACGGCTCCGGGAAATTCGCATACTTCTTCCGCCGTTTAACACTCATTCTTCTTATTCTGGCCCTTCGTCTTGCTCTTCGTCCAATCTTTTCTCACTTTATTAAATAGCTTTAGGGCGAAAAAAAGCGCGCTCTTACATTTTTGCCACTTTCGTTTCGGTCATCGCGTATGTGAATGCTGTGCGTATTTCGGTTCGACTATTTTTATGTACGAATATTCTCGGAAGCCGAAGCTGCTTTTTATGGCTTGCGAATTCATAAAAATGATTTATAGTATATCCAACGAAGTGTGAAAAATATCCTTAAAAAGCTGAATTTACCATGGAATTAAAGAAATTTATATGGAATTCAATGTGAAAATGGTGTGATCAATTTTTTTTCCATTACATAGAGAAGTTTTCGGTTTAAATAACTCGAAAGTTAGATTAATAAGTGTATTAACTATAATTAGCAAATGAATTTTTGGTTAAAATGATTGGTCCGATGTAACGATTTGCAAATACAATCTCATTATAAGGACTTTAAAATTTCTACATTTTTATCATTAATTTAATATAAACATTTGGAATAATCTTCCAATGGTGATAATCATAAAATAAGTTTTTGTGTAGTAATTGCAGCTTCTAGTCCGTTTTTATACTTTTTTACATTTATATACTTATCACAAGATGTCATTAAATCAATTCTACGTAATCTTCTTTATATTTAAATATTATTTAATCTTATCTTCAACTCACATTTATCTGATCAGTGATATCAATTCACATGACTGAATTAAAACATTCGTAGAATGCGGAAAACATTGAAGAATCATACAATGCGAATAAGCTGCGCGGAGTTGAGCTTAATCTATATCGGGCGGAATAATGGTTACCGCCACAGCTTAGGTTTTTTCAGTTTAATTTCATAATCATGTCACAAGTGCGGCAAAAGAAAATGGAAATATCTGACAATACGAATCCGGATGGAGATTGGCGCTAACGAAGCTTACAGAACGAGAAGCTTCCGAGATAACTGGTCGAGGAATGCCATTCTCATGGGATAATAGAAGATGGCTAGGACAACGAGCCAGTGCAAGTATCCGGTCAAGATGAGCTCTCGTAGCATCGGCACATCAAGCAGAATTGGCACCTAAATCGAATCACCTTGTCAGCAACCTTCTGTTTGTTCATACGTACATACATATGCATTGACATTTTACGTGTGGGTATACGTGGACGTGTTTTATAAAAAGCAGACCTACATAACTTATTAGAACGTATTTACAAATAAAAGGAATTTCTCAAACATGCAAAGATATAATTACATTGAGAGAAATTTCCCTGGTAGTAATAATTTGCTGAAAAATGTTGAAAAGACCCAGCTGTAGCCGTTTTTCAACATTCTTTTCCACAAGAGTTACAAGTTCCTATCATAGTTGATATAGACTAGAAGATGTATGTTCATTTATAATATTTTTTTAATATGACGTGGTAAAATTTACAAAATACGTATTAAATGTAAATACGCACGCACGCACGCGCGCACGCACGCACACACACACACACACACACTCAACTGTCGAATTGGAATTCAACGGATACTGAAAATTAGGATGAGGCATATCCGCCAATCCGTGCTCGCAACCAAATGCATGTGTTTTCGGGCGTAATGCCATCGAGACTCCCCTGACACTGAGCCCGCGACTAAATCTCACTGAAAATGAGAAACCGAGCTTTTTTCATTCCTCTGTTACTCTTTGACTGGCTTTCTGTACGCGAGACGCTTTTCAAAATATCTTCGAGTTTGCAGGCGACGATGCAAATTGAATTTTAGATTAATGCCGCGTCTTTTTGTTGGCGATTTTAAATAAGACCGGACGCACGAATAACGTTATGCATCGCAAATCGAGACGCTTGCAATTTAATGGACCATTTGTTAGATATAATTTTGTCGGTTGAACAAGTTTAAGAGATCGGACGACTGACTATTTTTTCGGTAAACAAGAATGGGATACTAATTTTTGACCGCCCGGGCCCTCGCGAGGAGACTTCCTTTTTTTGCGATAAATCATAAGCAACGATGAAAAGTGGATCCCGCGCAACAATACCGAGCGAGAACGATGTTGAGTAAGAAAAGTAAGCCGTCATTAATTACTTGTAAAGCCGGTCTCGCCCCAAAGAAAGTCATGATCTGTATTCGGTGGGATTAAATGGGAATTATATATTACAAGCTGCTGCAAAACAAGCAACAGGCAATAAATATTCTCTTCTTCTGTCGGGTATTCCAGGAGATCAACTGGATGGGATTGTAAAAACTGACTGAGAAGTACCGCAAAAACGTACTAAATTTTGTTTAAATAAGACCTGCAATGCACAAGTTTCAACAATAAATAGAATGACCTTTTAAGCAATTTATAAACAATAAAAATACTTAAAAAATTTAGAAACTATAATTTTGATTCAGTAAGATCTAATTGAAATAAATCCAAAATAAACAGATATATAATGACAAACACGACCACTCCATAAAGATCACCAATTCAATTATTTTTTTAAGCAAAGCTCTTCGGGCAACGACATTTTATCATAAGAAGAAAAAGATTGAACTTGAATTCCTCGATTGACATTTGACCTTAAACGATTCCCCGAATAAATAAACGATCATCTTAAGTGTGCTCAACTTTTAATAACTTCCAGTTATCAACGTCAACCCGGAGAAGCATCCGATTATTTTCGAATTCCAAAATATATTAGGTTCTGTCAAATCCATTTCGTCAGGGCAATATACCGCGCGGCCTTGTAACGATAGATTCTCCTCCTTTTCCGGATTGCCCGCAGCGGCACTATTTTTCAATAAAGTTTGCCCCGTGGAAAAAAAGAGAATGCTCCTCATATCATGTAAATTTGCACCCTATGTATCGTTGACGTATTAAATGACATCGGATATCCCTCGATCATCCTCGTTCTGTCTCCCGGCGAACGCCTTTCTTTCTTCCTTTTTATTAAAATTCCGACAACACGTAAGTTTAAAGTCAAGAGTTCCTGGCGCGAGGAATCTTTCATTGCGAAGCTCCTTGACCCGAAGCGGATCGAGGACTACGGGAGGGCGAATCGAGGCGTCAATTTCCCTGTCGCTTAGCGTTTGATCGTGATCGAGAGGGCAATAGGGGGCGCGACTTTCGCGTCTCGTCGGTTCACGAGGGTACGCATGGTTTCCTTGGTGACCGGAGGGTGCGCGAGCCTAACCGCCGCGTGCGTCCACTGTTTGTATTTCATATTGATAGAGTATCGATACCCCCGCGACCCGCCACCAACCCCCCACCCTTTTGTACGTTCGTGTAGGAGGATGTACGAATGCGTGTGCGCGCACACGTTTCTGTAATATATGAACAACCCCTAAACCCGTCGGGTTTGTTCCGCGGAATAAATTTATAAACGGAGGGGGGGGGGGAGAAAAAAGGTTAACCTCGGTTGATGATAATGAATTTTCGTGATTTTCGAGCGGTTAATTTTTTATTGTTGTTTGTTAATCCCGAGGGAAGCATCAGAGAGGGTGAGAAGGACGCTTCGTAATTGAATGCATCATCTGAACAGCGTTGGATATTACTGTTGCGGTTATCTTTGATTTCCGACTGCTGATTATATTGCTAATTCGTGCAATCGTTCTCAATTGGTTATAATTACCAAGTTTTTAATCACATTTTGAGATATATCGAATCATTAGGCAAATTATTGGGCAAAACAATGGACCGAATTAGCAGTGTGTTCTGTTAAAATAGTCACCACCGCCGGTGAGATCCACGTTACGGCTGTATTGCGGCGAATTTGTTATAATAAACTTCTATTAGTTCCTAATTTTAGCTGCTGGGAACTATGAATTGGACTATGTATGGCTGATGTGTAGAGCTGGCTAATTTGTAAATTGCAATGCGAAAGTCAAATTACCGTCGGTAATTATAACTTGTATATGCTGTGGACATTGTTAATTTAATAGATATAATATTTGCATTACAGGATGATTATTAAGAAATGACTGCGATAGTAATGGCATGAGACATCAGGGTAGCTGAACAAAAGAAACATTTTCCTCTCCCATCAGTTTTTAAAAAGAAATCGATTTGTTAACTAAATTTCCAAAAATTCAAAATCAAAATCACACTGACTTTTCCGCCGGTTTTTGAATCAGACATACGCGAGGAAAATATTTTCAACCTACTTTAAAACACCTGGTAGAAGAAGTATAATATCAATATCAGACTCTTTTCTCAAACTTCTCATAAAGGGTTATATCTCGAGTAGAAAATTTGTACATGGATGGTTTCTATTGAACGGTGATGAATTCGTATGAAACTATCGAGTGTATCCAACAATGGAAAACATTTTTGAAAATTGAAAGAATTGCACTTTCTTTTATTTAACTTAAAAAATTCGTACAACTTTAAATTGCAATTTATATTTTAAATTACTCCCTCGCGTAACTATGTAATATAAATAGCAATTACATTACACATCAAAATCCTATTACACGCTAGATGGAATTTTAATATTATCCAAGCTATTGTACATAATCTAAACATTAAACTGGCTAAAATATTTGCGAATGAAACTCGGGGCGACCTTAACACACTCATGCGAGAAAATAAAAGTGATCCTCAAATACATAACACTGAGTTTTTATCCTTCTGAGCTACAATATTATTCGCTATAATAATCTCAATGTTCGCAAAATTAAATATTATAATAATATTCAATAAATGAAATATAAAAATTGAAGAAATAAAATATTCTGATTAAAATTTAGTAATTCAAAATTATTTAACAAGAATAGTACTAACAACAGGATTCGAAAGTGAAAAAAATTTAAAATCAAAAGTATTAATACAAATTAGGTTCCCAATGGGAAAGAAAAATTATTAATAATTTGTTTATATTTTCAACGTTCAAAATTTGGTGTCATTTTTACCTTAAGATATAATACACGTAGCGAAAAGATTTAATAAAAATTACTAACATATTAGTAAAGTGGGCATATATCTTTTTTCTCCGTCTATAAATAATAATATATAATGTATAAAAAGAGTACAAAATTATGGTATGAATTTGATTAAGATAGTATCTTTTTTTTGAGGTGTGGCGACGCTACACTCAGAAAAAAAATATACTTACTTTAAGAAAACTGTACAAAGAAAATTTTCCTATTGAATAAACTTTATCCAGAAAAGCCCTCCAAAGTTAATCCCCCCAAAATATTGTTTTTCAATTTCAATCATGCGCCATTATGACCCTAGAGGTGAATGAAAAAATGATTAAATACACTGCGTCACCAAGTGACAATGATCCCGCACAAGTAATACATAATTTGTATTAATACCCCACGTAATATGTTATTGCGTTCCACACCCTTGCGTTTAGCCACATGAACGTCATGGTGGAATACAAGGGAAAGCAGGGGTGCGATCGGCGCATTCCACGCCTCGTGATGTAGGCAGTCTGCGTTACTGTTGTACAGGCGGCTTGTTTACTTTATTCCGCATTGTTGCTTCGAGCCTCGTTAATGGACAGTAGAAGCATTTTTCTCCGCACCCGGGTTTACACAACTTCATCCCGACGTGCGGGTCGTGATTTTCGCAAAGTAAACACTACTCATGTGAATACCCGAGGATTCGAAAAACTCGTGGGAGCTTCTTTTTTTTTTTTGTCAATAGGTGATCTTCATTATTTGCTGCTTGTTACAAGCTTGCTCTTCAAAAAATTCAACACATTTTTCGTTATTTTAAGATACAACGTTGACTCCCTGAACTTTTCGTTATTTTATACTAAGTACAGTGCAACGACAAATTTTATACTGAAAAAAAGTTTTTTGCTCGAAGAAACGCTTTAATTTATTTAAATGAGGCTAATCGATATAAATGTTAGTTTATATACACTGTAAAAAATGGGGTTGGCTCCAGTGATTTTCATTTGAATTTTCACACTAAAATCTACAATGGAGTTGTAGGAAGTAATTTTTAGTAGACTTAACTTATAATCGGCTTATAGTATACCGAATATGAAAAATTATTGTTTTTTGGCAGCGCGAGGACGCAAAGCAAATATGTATTATAAGCACCTTTATTAAAGTATCCTATTTTATAAAACATAATATTGTTAAAGTCACGTTAATGCTGCAATTGGAAGAAGGAACATTTAATTTTTCTAATTTTTAATTATTGTTTAAGAAATTTGAGTAAATATAATTACCATATATGAATGTGTTTGTTCAATTATTAATTAATAATGTTGTAATAGTATAAACTCACCGGTTGTTTAACAAGACTCTGCCAAGAGAATTCTAAATCCGTCATATTAGCCGGAACCTTGACAATGAATTTCATCGCGTACGTGTTAATCACACCTTCCCTTACGTAGTACAATTCTGCATCAAGCCCTGAAACAATCAAATCCAGTAATCCATTAAGCCTTTCTGTACAATTATTATCCGAATACTCGTGTATAAAAATGCGCTCAACGAATTAATGACATTCGGAATATTCGATAAGAATTCATCAAAATCCTTCCCTCGTTTACCAACAAGCTTTAATGTTTTATTTAAACGAATAACTCGACTTTTTTGGTATACTTTCAGGGACGTAATTAAACATTACTTTAATCGGATCGAAAAAGCCAAACACCAATGGAAAATATACCACGGCAGTTGATTACAATTTAAATTCAAATTAAAGCATCCTCCCGTTGGAAAAGTTGTGGGCAAAGAGGCAACCATCATTAGGCTGGCAAAGTCGTGGGAGCAACGGTCAGGGCAGATTGCACGCATCCGCGCACAAAGTATCACCCATTAAAATTTGCTCGTAAATCAATCTTTAAGCTCGTTATGGAAAGCTCGCGAAATCGGTAAATCGCAATCTATTAACGATTCATTGAGAATTCGAAAGCGCCTGTAGACGGAATTTATTACGCGAAATGTCCCGGAGTTCCCTTTGCTCGTACTCCCGCGAGCTTTCCCTCCCTTCAAAGCGTTTCTTCGTCTTTCAACGTCCGCATCCGACTGCGCGTATCTCTCTTCGGCACTTCATGAACAGAATCGCGGCGTCCCGCCTACCCCGCAACGGTCTCACGAAAATCTCGCGGATAGACGTCTCCCCGAGGATCTGAATTTCCGCCGGGATTTGAGTCATCCGTGCTCCTTCACGTATGACTACGCAATTCGCTATCTCGCTCGCGTGGGTGTGTGCATGACTGCAAGTTATACCGCAAGCTCAAGCGAATAGTGTGATAGTTGGGGGAATTCTTTGCCAACTACGAACAATTTCAAAGGGAAGAGACGTTTCGAAAAATTTCGCATTGCACTGGATAACATATTTAAATTGGCTTGCAGAGTTTGAAAGTGAAAGAACATGTGATACAGTTCATGAAGTTACATTTCCGGAAGCCCATCTCGGCATTATTATTAGGGAGACGTCTCCGTAAATTGATATTTTAAATTAGTTTAAAAATAGAGGAGGGTAATTTAAGGGTGAGAATTTGTGATAAGGAATAGTTAAATTAAAAATTGGAAAATTATTATAACTTAAAATAAATTATACGTCGGTTGATAGTTGAAATATTTATCGAGACCTTATTTACTATTTTAAGCTTCATTTGAAGTATAAAGTCTTCATAAAAAGAAGAATCAACAGAAATAATTCAGAAATAAGCTACTTTTATTTTTTCGATAATTATTATTTCTAAAGAATTGTACTATATTTATACGTACAGCAGAACATTTTTAATGTCTAGTATGATTCAGTATTGGAAAGTAGATTACTAGAAAGATTGTTAAGCCACTGCAAAACAGGAACAAAAATACCTTGTGTCGAGATGCACCTACTTTTGAAATTCTTGAAAATTGCAAATATAGGAACTATGTATGAGGGATACATATTCGTATTTTATTTCTACAACGTAGAAATTGTGTACATAGTTAATACATTTTTTTTCACTTGCATTTTTTTATCTATTTTTTATATATAGATTTATATTTTTTTTTACATTACAGATCTGTACTGCGATATAATACCTCCATCATTTTAACCGAATTTTCTTATTTAAGTAACAACTAGGCCAAAAATTCATTCAGTGGAATAACGACAAATTTCCTTCAAGCTCTGCAGTATTACGGAGAATTACACGAGATTTTTTCCTGATATGTCATTAAATTGCTTCCACTGATACAAGATTACGAAAATATTTATTTATTTTTTCAATTACCGTGTCCGTAATTTATTTGTCCAGACAGTCTTAGATTCACTTCAAATGATAAAATCAAATAACCAAAACCTCCAATAAAAAATCCAATAATTAAGAGCATTCGCGGCAAAATTCGACTGTCAAACAAGCACAACATTCTTTCTAAATTCTGAACGCAAAATGTCTGGCATATAACATCCGATAAAGTTCATACATTTGACGCGCAACTTATCGCATGCATCATTTTGTCATTACAAACTACCGTACATTCTGACGTCTCCATTATTCACAAATCACAAATCAAACATAATTAAACTGCCGTTCATAAAATATTCTTTCTCAAAATTTATGCCCTCAAATTGAAGACGTGAAAAATTTCTACCTTTCTCTAGTATCATTTTCGATTACACGGCACACATGAATCTTCCTCAAGCGCGAATGCCGAAAAATCATTTTTCTTTCTCTTTTTTCTTTCCTTTTCCCTTCTTTTTTTTGCGAATATAACCGGCACTTCGTCTGCGCCGTAGGAAAAGCGAATAATTTGACTGGAGCTAATGTGGATCATGACGGCGAAGTTAAGCCTCATTGTTATGCGACAGTGAGTTGCGCATATCAAAGATAGTCACTGCGAAGATGAGATTCGCAGGCGAACATTGCATTTCGTGTTTTCAATGCATCTTCGAGTCGATAAGGGTAGGGGGATTGCAGGTGGTACCAGAATACATTTAAGACAGTGCCACACCCCGGACTTTGGAGCGGTAACGCATTAGGCCTCGTTCATATGCTAGACACGATTTTCTACTCAGTACCAGACCCACTTACCTCTTAGCGGAGGTTGCGATGCACGGGAGAAACAGCGCGGCCGCATACGCGCGCATACGTGCGCTCGTACACACATCGACACGTACGCGCACACTTACGAAAAATAAAGAGAAAACCTATCTGGGTAGTCCGCTTCCCCGGAGAATCCTCCTGGATATACGCGATATGGCGTGAAATATTCTTTCTTTAATGGGATCCTGTTGCAGCACCGATATATCTTCACGCTGAGCGACAAAAATGAACACATACGGTAAATGCCCGCGATATTCTTGCAATTCCTTCCACATCACGTATTGCTAATATTTTACTTAAGCTTTTCAATCCAAACGTACCAAATACGCTTTCCTCTTTATTCGCAAAGTTTCGCAACGATGATATAATTTTTACAAAGGAATTGTTTGATGGTACCTCGACTGAAATGGACTAATTGAGGATAGTTTTTGGTATGGTTGAAAATTAACAAATTAACTTTGTAAATTACACATGCAAATAACAGTCCAATTTTTTAATATTTTACTATTTAAGTATGATATTTAATTTGAAGAAATATTATACTAAAATTTAATTCAAACCTATTTCTAAATAAATCATTTTTTCGTTCACGTTCGGAATACTGATATACGTAACCTAAGCCTGAACTAAATACAAGAATTCAATCACTCATCAAGATGTGCTTTACTTTAATTCACTGCAGCTTAATAATATCTCAGTATCGAATAACAGAAATATCACGGTATTTTATTAATTATATTTCATATTGTTTCGGAATTGTTTTCTTAATTCGTTATATTTAAACTTTGTTGTCATTTTTATCGTTAATATTAATTATTATTATTAAAAAATTATTTTTTAATTTAAAAAAAATAATTTATTTTAAATTTTAACATAGAGATAATTAATTTATGGCCTTTAATTGAACAAAAATTTTTCATATTTTTAACCATTATTAAATTTAAACTATGAACATTGAATTAATTTTTTTCTATGTAATTTTGATGGATGTTATTAGACATTTCTGTCGGTGTACTATTATTCTTTGTTAAGTTTCATTATTTTATACGCATAAGTTTTCCATGTTGTTTACGAATTATCGATTATCATCTACAATAAACAGTAAGTCTTTAATTTTTATTGATACCAGTGGGAGTTAGTCTGTATGACATAAATTTATTAACTTTATTGGAAAAAATATTCGCTGTGTTACAAAAAAATTTTATTTCGACTTTAATACTGTCATATAGTAGTCATAAATATGAAGTTTGCCAATTTTCATACATTGTCATTTACCTTATACAATCAACGTGACTGACTTTTAGCCTTAATCCGATTTTACTTTAACGTAATGCAATTTTCCTAGATTAAATTTTGTTCATTCGATTACGAAATCACCGAAATAATTTTACTCTGAGTTTTATATAATTGTAAAACATGAAATGGTATTAAGAAAAGTTGTTCATTATCCGAACGGAAATCTTAGGATTAATCAGATACAAAATTGTTCATTTCATCATCCGACCCAGCGCAGAAACACCATTAAGGGATTCAGTGTAGGGGATTCGGTGTCCTTTTCTAAATTCGTCGTATTATTTTACCCTTGAGATATTATTAAAAAGATATTTTCTCAAAACAGTCTTAGTAATCAAGAGATATTTTTGAATTATCATGCGGATAATAATCATTATTCATAACATTATGCGTGTTTGTGGCACATTAATTACAAATATACGGTATTCACAATTAACTTTTAAGTGATTACAATGTTTATTATCAAATTTTCTGTAACCAAAGATAATAAGAATATAATTAACAAATGACTCAGTTCGATAAGGTATAATACATGTAAAGAATCATAATGGCAGGAAAATTAACAAAAAATTTACGTTATGTAAAATTTACCTTAAGAATTAATGTAATGAAACCTTATTGCGAAGTCGTTTGTACAATATAAGAAAAATTACCGTGACAGCAGAGCAAAGATTATGGTAAAATACACTAATATTTGAAAACACGATAATGTTTACTGTGTTGGCACAGTAATTTTTCCTATATTATACAAACCCTTCTGAAAAAGAATGCTGAAGAATGTTGAAATCTGCTAAAATTGGGAATTTTCAGCATTTTTCAGTAAATTATCTCCACCAGGGAATGGCTTCGCTTTAAGTTTCCAGTACAGTAATTTTTAATGGTCTTTATCTTATCGAACGGAACTTATTGATAAGCCAACGCGACATTGTTTTTGCTTTTCGGCATTAAGCTCCTTCGCTTGACATATTTCAATCGGCCGTTTCTGGGGTTCATAAAGCATTGTGCATTTGTATAATTCATGCGGAGAAAAGTAGCTGTAAAGAGGAGGAAAAACATCTGCTGAGTAAAATGTTGGCTTATGAATAAGCAAAGTCAAGTAAGACTCAGGGGAGAGAGGCATAAGAAGGAAATTTGCCCGAGAAGAAAAAACACGAGCCTCCCGGCCGGCTATGGACGTATAGACGCTCGTACGTGTCGCCGTGCGTTTGTCTGTGTTACATAATATCGGATCTGTCCCACGGAGAGGATGTGTTTCAGCAGGATATGTTGTATCCTTAATGTGTTTACTTTAGCTTCTAACCCCCATCATTCCCTCGTGACTCCGATATAGTATTCTCTATGGAGCATCTTACCCCAGTCGACTATTCGGCAGGATCGATTCAATATGTGCTCTTGAGCGCGCTATCACGTTTATTTGCGCTCCGATTAAACAAAGATACGGGGAACACATTATAACACGTTTCATTTGTGACTGCGCCCTGAAATGCAATTCTGATCCTTCTATTATCGTCTTAACGTGGCGAATAATTAAGAGCAGGAATTTACTAGGAATATAGTGTTCGGGAGATAAGACTTGTCTGCCGAATTCAATGAAATTCATTAATGAATGAATCTTATGTTCATATCTCGTTAGAGAAAATGAATTTGTGAGTGCTATTTAAGCTTCTTAAATCTGCTTATTTAGTCGAAATTCAATACAAATCATTGTTATCGTGCACTGAGAAAAATATAAAAAAAAATTATTATCTTTAACTGTGTTTCAGATGTATATCAGTTTTTCAGTAACAATTACTGTTTTTTAAAGGGAAAAAAAGATAGATATATATCAGAAACAGGGTTAAAAAATAATTTTTTCTGTCATACTTGTCTCAGTGTGATATAAAAATATATAACTGAAACTATCAGTTGTTTTGTTATAAATGAAGATACACTTTTGTTTTTATCGTATCAACTAAATGAGGGGAAGGCTTTATAATGAGCTATTATAATGGCTGAGTCATTAATTATTAAGTTAGTTGATCTCGGTGATATTGTGAGTCGATTGTCACCCCTTAGAATCGTGTTGTCTACTAGCAAGGAACATCAATTTAATACATTTTGTTAGTACTTTAAATATACCAACGAAATATTTTAATATCCAGAAATATTCATAGTGCACTCGTAGAAAATAAATATTTTGTTAATATTTTCATACATATATTAGAAATATTACTGGAGACGGACGTAGGAATGTTTTTCAAAAATATTTCTGAAATATTTTTAAATATTCATTGCTATTACGGGGTGTAATGCCGTTGTGTCGTAATGTCGTAATATGTAATTATATTACAATATAACAAAAATTAAGTACAAGATATTTTATAGATCTGTTTCCTAACATGGTGAAAAAAAGAAATTGACTCTAATTGAACTATTTTTCTATCTTATTTTATCTAATTAAATAGATACTGTTTTCTGGAAAGCTAAAAGAATTGATAAATGAAAATTATTTTGAAAGTATTGTAGAAATGTCGTTTTTTATTAGAGGTTGTAATGGAAGTGAATAAATTAGTACAGATGCAAAGAAATGAATTAATCACGGTGCTGGAAAATGTGTTTTATTCATTGTTTCGTCTTTTGCTCTCCATAATTTATACTCCTTTTTTGGCTCAATGTGTAAATTATAAATTACAATATTTTAACCCTTGACTGAAGAACCCCCTTGTAGCAAGTTAGTCCGCCGATTCTAATCAGTCCGTCCACTTTCACTCTCAGATACGCTTACTGCGAACACTAATCATTAATTATGTAATAATAACTGAATATAGTATTGCTGTAATTGAATATTATGGAAATTTGCTTTAGAAATGTGTTTACCGTTGGGTAGTAGCAGCAAAATATGCTACAGTTACGATAATATCGTACATTTGTAAATGTGGTTAATTTTTCAGTTTTATGTGCGGTAAACGTACATTTGAAAATATTCATGCTAAATCTACAATTTGAATTGTATATCTTGATTACAGTATATTTCATAGAGCAAACATGTAAACAAAACTTTTCGAGTTTAAAATATAAAACATTAAAATGTTGTCGAAAAATGTTATCGAATAAAATATTTGAAATATTTTTCAAATTATAAACAAAATTAAAAGCAAGCTTTTATTTGCAATTAAATGTTTCTTTTAACTGTAGAATTTAATTTTTTTAATGTAAAAATGATTTATAGAAATTTTGAAATACTCTAAATTTAAAACTATAAGTAATTATTATGTTAAAGTCAGCAATTTAATAATTAGAAATGAAACGTATGAAAATCGAATGACATTTGTTTTCAATGCTTTAAACAAATTTTCATATTTAATATTATATTAATTGATATAGCAAATAAAATTTACTATAAACTTTTATAAAATAATTAAATATAATAGTAGACTTTTCCAAATTTGTGTAAGCTATTATTGGAAAAGAGCTGGAAAATTTGTTATTATGTTGTAGTTTATTTTATGAATCATTCCTACAATAATATTTTGCACCAATACTGTAAAGCATAGTATATTTTTACTTAATTTTTTTACATGTACCATCATTCGTATTAAATTATTTCACGCAGCATAATTCATGCTGAAATTCAATAAAGTTCATAAAACGCACTCGCTCATACAATTTGTTCACTTTATCCATTCGCTTATATCCAAACACATAATAAAAGTCGTAAAATAACGAACACATTATTACTTATTCCATTGTGCTAACTTATTCTGAAAAGTCAGATGGCTTAAACACAGTGCTTGCAAATATATTTCATGTAGGATTTAACAATATTAATTCACCTTTAACGCTTCATCAAAGCTTCAATTTCATTGATAAATGTTCTTGTTTTAATGAAAACGTACCAAATAAAATCATGATTGTTTAAACTATTTCAAAAATATTATAAAAGGTAATACGCAAGTATGCAAATGTTGCAACAAAGTTAGATGAAAAATGATTATACCAATATTGTTAGCTGATCAACCTTGAATTTCACAAGGATGAAAGTATTCAAATTACGGATTTTAATCATATTTCTTATAAATTAAAATTATTTATTCCATTCACACTCCTCCTCCCCATCCCTAAATTAATATTTACACAAAAATTTCTTCTCCGTCTCCCCTTTTTTTTAATGTAATTCAAGGATTGTATAAAAAGTAAAAGCAAGACGCGGATCGATAGATCAATTGAAGGAAAAAAGGCGGCTATCCAAATTCCTCGTTTCTTTATCGAGAGACGTTTGCCTGATCGCGAAAGCTCATCTCTTCGATAAGCCCCGCAGAAATAGATATGTGCACACGAAAATGAAACCTTTGGTACCGACTGTACATCGCCAGATCACGATTCAGCACTTGTCACGAAATTGCTGCGCCTGCAAAGGATTTGGCAACATCCTTCTTTCACCGTGAATCCTATAGCACTTGAAAACGAGCGGCTTCTAAAACATTCAAAACGACTGCCGGCGGTGTGGGAAATAGCACTTTCGCGCGTTATCACAGAAAGAAACGGCAGGAAGAGGGCTACAAAAGCGTTGGGAGCATTTATCTTTGTCTTGATTCCAGATCAAGGATTGTCGCGGAAAAAGTGGAACAGCGATCGAAAATTTGAACCGCAAAGAAACCGAACCCGAAAAGTGTGCAGTGATCACTTGTTTTATTAGAAGGAGAAGGAGGGCTTGTTTGTCTTTAATTAGAAACCTAGTCTCCTTGCGGGGAAGTCCTATTAGGCGCAACAACTTTTGTCCCTAGCAATGCTCCCAGTGAAGTTCTTAATATTCAATTAACTCTCTGTCCTTTTAATTAGCGACGCGCGTACTACGCCCATAACTAAATCAGAAGGTTTCTTAAAGGAGCACGTACACTGGCTTATTATTGAATTGATATTAATTGAAACGTTAATGCGACGTGAAATTAATATTCGAGTAATGTTTTTCTCATGTTCACTGAGAAAAATGTAACGAAAAATATTACTAATTTTAACATTGTTTTAGATACATTTCAGTTTTTCATTGAGAATTATTGTTTTTTAAAAGGAAACGTTTCTGTTCTAAGTCATTTAAAACTGATGTGTTTGCCTTTCAAAATAGTAATATTTATTCGAAGATTGACATGTATGCAAAAAAAAAAGTTAAAAACACAGTTTTCTATGTAGATGTAACATTGTTCTATATATGTCATTATAAATATCCATAATAAAATACACATATTCATCAAGTAGAATATTATTCGAAAACGTACTGTCCAAGTTTTGTTACACAATATCAAAGAATTTCTAATGGGATTAAAGAAAATTTACTGTTGTAATAGTAATCAAGATAAGCATTAACTTACTAAATACTACTGACATGTTACGATAAAGTAAAATCATTAAACCAGGAATTATTTTGTACTCTTATTTCAGATTTATATTTGATATGTCAATTGAAAATGAACTTTCAATTATTGTTTTTATCAATGCTACTCCCTTGCATACGTTCCCTTAAGGTTCAGGGTGAAACAAATGACATTGTAACTGTCAATGAATGCTTGAACAATGCATTTTAACGTCGACATTCATTTTTGCATTGCGAGAATGGGACAAAGTTCGCATCTACTATGGCCAGAATGTCATATTTATCAATGTCAAATGTTACGTACTTTATCTGGATGAAGTAATATAAATTTTTCAGCTTATGCAGAGAAAAATCTTCGGCTTTAAGTTATTCAGAAATTGGATATAAATGATTGGAGGGAATAAAACAAACTTGGAGCAACGAAATATGCTGCAGTAAAATAACTGCAATGAATAAAGATGTCGAAACGTATTATGTGAGTGGCAAAGAGATGATTGTACTTATTAAAGTTTTTACGAAGATTTTCCGCAGTTTAAACATTGTAAAGACCAAGCTTTTTCGAAGTTTAAGAATCAAATAACTATATACAAAATTTTCAAATTACAGGCATGTAATTCTTTTACAATACATACGTGATTTGAAAATTGTTACAATTTATAAAATAATTGTCAGACTTTTATCTGCTTTTTTTCTATTTGATTTTTTGTTCCGATATTACTTTTAAGATTAAAACAATATGGACAAAGATTTGAAAAAGAAAATTAACTTAGTAGTATTTAATTTGTTGCATGAATAAATGTGCTTAGAATGTATTACATGATAGTATAATTCGTTAATATCACCTTAATAAAAACAGTTGATTTATATGATCGTGATGAATCGTATCATGATTGATCGTAATCATGTAATATTTTCTAAACTCGCCTTGAGTTATTGTCATTTAATAAAATTACAATTTTAAATGTGGTTACTACTTATACGAAATGAGATTGATCTGGAGTCTGATGAATATTGTTAAAAAAAACAAGTACGTTTAGAGCAGGCACTAGCTGTGATGGATTCCATATCATCTTTTAGAGGTTGCTTTCAAAAGTTTTATTAGTTTGTACTTTTAAAACGATCATTTAAAGTTTAAAGAAATCATTTAAACTTTAAAAAATGTTCCTCTTATAATATGACTTAGAAGTTCATATGAAGATTAAACGACGAATTTTTCGCGGTCATTCAAACCTCAAACTGATATTTTATTTATTTTAAATTGATGCAAAATTTTGTAATTTATGAATATGCTTACATTACAAAAGTAATTGCACTCTTAAAAGATTTAAAAAGCTTACATTTTCTTTTAAATAATTAATTGCCTAAAATTAAATTTCACGCAATTAAATATTAAATGAACTGAACATTGATATAAAATGTATAGTGTTGTAAATAAATTATAAACAAGTCATTCATTAAAAACAATGGAATTTATCAATCTCTTTTTTTGTAACCGAGGAAAATATTTAAAAGCAATGATTTCATGCAATATTATGTTTAAAAAGCTTTCTCTAACGAATGTAAACACAATTCGCCATTGGATAAAGAAGTGAATTGAAAAGTAATTATTATCGCAAGATTAGAAAATTGATGAAAATTCTTGGAGCGAAAATAATAAAAGCTTAAATTATTTAAATGCACTTTATAACTTTCAGTTGATCCCTTGTTCAGGAGGAAAAGTAAATCGTTACTCTACGTCTTAAAGTTGTAACTACTTGGCGGAGGCTTTGCGGACGACAACAATAGTTTACGGAAATCTACCGGTGCCATAAGTAAACCTCGGAATTGTTATGGTCATAAGGGATTTTGGAATCTGCATATGCACAACCTTCTTTCGCTAGATTACTCTCGACTAAAAAATAAGTAATCATTTCTTTGAGATCTACTTTGAAATTGAAAACTTCGCAATGATATTTACTGAGATTATCAGACAGCGCGTTCGAATTAAAGGGAAACTTAAGCATTTAGATGAATGAAATAGTTGTAATATCGCTCGAATATTCAAAGCATTTAGATTATTAAAATCCTCGATTCTTGACTCGGAACGTTTAGCGTCAAGTTTAAAACATAATGGATTTGAACGAAATCAGAGTAATGAAATAACTGCAATGGAAAATTGCGTAAAATATGTGATGCACGTATCTCTAAAACCGAAACAAAGTTCCGTCATTAATGTCACAACGGAATCCTCCGTAGACAGTGCCGAGCAATTCCATCGTCTTCGAAGCACGAAAGCACACTTGTCGGTTTACGTTGCGCACAGTGCAGACGGCAACGAAAGGAGGAAGGAACTTTCAAATGCGATTTGCATTAAGCAGATATTATGCGAACGTTTTCGCGACAGCGACTTATCACAACATCTGCACCCATCGTTCTGCCGCTAATCATTTCATACAACTGGCTCAATCCGAATTATAATTAGTCCATTGTTTATGCAATTCATTTCAATTTAAAATTATCACTTTTGTTGCTTTTTGTTGAAATTGTTTTTGGCGTTGACAATATTACTTTTAATTATTCTTGTAGTTAAAGTAACACAATGATTATTAATAAAACACAATTAACTATAAAAAAGTATAAAGAATAAAATTATTAAAATTATGAAACATGAAAATTAAATGAATGAAAGGAGTGACTTGAAAGAACTCGCTATAATTTAATTAAACAACTTTGATAGTGGAAATTTTGTTTTCCAAGAACAAAGAGATTTTATTTTGAAATCTAAAACACTATATTTAAGTTATGAGAAAGATTCAAAAACAACACCTCGCTAT
The DNA here is from genome assembly GCA_022817305.1 of Leptoteleia sp. ZL-2020. Lineage (NCBI taxonomy): Eukaryota > Metazoa > Arthropoda > Insecta > Hymenoptera > Scelionidae > Leptoteleia > Leptoteleia sp. ZL-2020. Next base: position 201 of record JABFPN010002485.1, on the reverse strand, counting down.
GTAATTATTTTAATAGCTTTCATAACAAATTTTCTATATTTAATCCCGCGTGGAAAAAACATTGTGGCAGAGTCTATGGCAGCACTGTGGCTAAGACTGTGGCATGCGGGAGCCCACAGTCTTGGCCACAATAAGCCACACATGTTGCCGCAATGGATCGACTGTGGGATGTGGCCAGGAGCCACAGTCGAGCCATAGTGG